>JAWVWS010000709.1:0-61369 GCA_033807775.1 Saussurea involucrata | reverse complement strand
GGGTGAGTGATTTTATACGGATTTTTCAACAAACAGAACTTTATGCTTAGATCTAAGTCCGAAACCCGATGAACCCGAAAACCGATTAGACCCGAAGTCCGAAACTCGAACTTTACTTAGGAAGGGTTTCGGGGCCTGTTTTGTCCACCCGAAACCCGATCGGGTTGGGGGGTTTTTGGCCCAACCCGACCCGACCGATGCTCACCCCTAGTTTTTAGTAGAAAACAACTTTGAAAAGTTACAGCTTCCGTCCTACAAACGTTGTGACGATTTACTCACACTTAGAGAACAAATTAAGATTTGACATCTAAATTAAAAACGTACTACTATTTCTTAGGAATCTAATCGCCTAAAATGAACATTTTTTGGATCAATGACCAATTTTATATGGATTTTACAAAAACAGTGCGCAAAACCCGTTTTAACATGACCAGTTTTGGAAATACACTATTTCGAGCCCCTTAAAGTCACAATTAGATCTCGTTGTAAGCTAGAAAGTTGTTCTAGACACAGAGAGCTTTCCATCAATATATTATATACCTCAATCAGACCAATGGGTGAGTGATTTTATACGGATTTTTCAACAAACAGAACTTTATGCTTAGATCTTAGTCCGAAACCCGATGAACCCGACCCGATGAACCCGAAAACCGATTAGACCCGAAGTCCGAAACTCGAACTTTACTTAGGAAGGGTTTCGGGGCCTGTTTTGTCCACCCGAAACCCGATCGGGTTTGGGGGTTTTCGGCCCGACCCGACCCGACCGATGTTCACCCCTAGTTTTTAGTAGAAAACAACTTTGAAAAGTTACAGCTTCCGTCCTACAAACGTTTTGACGATTTACTCATAGTTAGAGAACAAATTAAGATTTGACATCTAAATTAAAAACGTACTACTATTTCTTAGGAATCTAATTGCCTAAAATGCACATTTTTTGGATCAATGACCAATTTTATATTAATTTTACAAAAACAGTGCGCAAAACCCGTTTTAACATGACCAGTTTTGGAAATACACTATTTCGAGCCCCTTAAAGTCACAATTAGATCTCGTTGTAAACTAGAAAGTTGTTCTAGACACAGAGATCTTTCCATCGATATATTATACACCTCAATCAGACCAATGGGTGAGTGATTTTATACGGATTTTTCAACAAACAGAACTTTATGCTTAGATCTAAGTCCGAAACCCGATGAACCCGACCCGATGAACCCGAAAACCGATTAGACCCGAAGTCCGAAACTCGAACTTTACTTAGGAAGGGTTTCGGGGACTGTTTTGTCCACCCGAAACCCGATCGGGTTGGGGGGTTTTCGGCCCAACCCGACCCGACCGATGCTCACCCCTAGTTTTTAGTAGAAAACAACTTTGAAAAGTTACAGCTTCCGTCCTACAAACGTTTTGACGATTTACTCATACTTAGAGAACAAATTAAGATTTGACATCTAAATTAAAAACGTACTACTATTTCTTAGGAATCTAATCGCCTAAAATGCACATTTTTTGGATCAATGACCAATTTTATATGAATTTTACAAAAACAGTGCGCAAAACCCGTTTTAACATGACCAGTTTTGGAAATACACTATTTCGAGCCCCTTAAAGTAACAATTAGATCTCGTTGTAAGCTAGAAAGTTGTTCTAGACACAGAGAGCTTTCCATCAATATATTATACACCTCAATCACACCAATGGGTGAGTGATTTTATACGGATTTTTCAACAAACAGAACTTTATGCTTAGATCTTAGTCCGAAACCCGATGAACCCGACCCGATGAACCCGAAAACCGATTAGACCCGAAGTCCGAAACTCGAACTTTACTTAGGAAGGGTTTTGGGGCCTGTTTTGTCCACCCGAAACCCAATCGGGTTGGGGGTTTTTCGGGCCGACCCGACCCGACCGATGCTCACCCCTAGTTTTTAGTAGAAAACAACTTTGAAAAGTTACAGCTTCTGTCCTACCAACGTTTTGACGATTTACTCATACTTAGAGAACAAATTAAGATTTAACATCTAAATTAAAAACGTACTACTATTTCTTAGGAATCTAATCGCCTAAAATGCACATTTTTTGGATCAATGACCAATTTTATATGAATTTTACTAAAACAGTGCGCAAAACCCGTTTTAACATGACCAATTTTGGAAATACACTATTTCGAGCCCCTTAAAGTCACTATTAGATCTCGTAGTAAACTGGAAAGTTGTTCTAGACACAGAGAGCTTTCCATCGATATATTATACACCTCAATTAGACTAATGGGTGAGTGATTTTATACGGATTTTTCAACAAACAGAACTTTATGCTTAGATCTAAGTCCGAAACCCGATGAACCCGACCCGATGAACCCGAAAACCGATTAGACCCGAAGTCCGAAACTCGAACTTTACTTAGGAAGGGTTTCGGGGCCTGTTTTGTCCACCCGAAACCCGATCGGGTTGGGGTTTTTTCGGCCCGGCCCGACCCGACCGATGCTCACCCCTAGTTTTTAGTAGAAAATAACTTTGACAAGTTACAGTTTTCGTCCTACAAACGTTTTGGCGATTTACTTATACTTAGAGAACAAATTAAGATTTAACATCTAAATTAAAAACGTACTACTATTTCTTAGGAATCTAATCGCCTAAAATTCACATTTTTTATATCAATGACCAATTTTATATGAATTTTACAGAAACAGTGCGCAAAACCCGTTTTAACATGACCAGTTTTGGAAATACACTATTTCGAGCCCCTTAAAGTCAGAATTAGATCTCGTTGTAAACTGGAAAGTTGTTCTAGACACAGAGAGCTTTCCATCGATATATTATACACCTCAATAAGACCAATGGGTGAATTATTTTATACGGATTTTTCAACAAACATAACTTTATGCTTAGATCTAAGTCTGAAACCCGATGAACCCGACCCGATGAACCCGAAAACCGATTAGACCTGAAGTTCGAAACTCGAACTTTACTTAGGAAGGGTTTCAGGTCCTGTTTTGTCCACCCGAAACCCGGTCGGGTTGGGGGGTTTTCGGCCCAACCCGACCCGACCGATGCTAACCCCTAGTTTTTAGTAGAAAACAACTTTGAAAAGTTACAGCTTCCGTCCTACAAACGTTTTGACGATTTACTCATACTTAGAGAACAAATTAAGATTTGACATCTAAATTAAAAACGTACTACAATTTCTTAGGAATCAAATCGCATAAAATGCACATTTTTTGGATCAATGACCAATTTTATATGAATTTTACAAAAACAGTGCGCAAAACCCGTTTTAACATGACCAGTTTTGGAAATACACTATTTCGAGCCCCTTAAAGTCACAGTTAGATCTCGTTGTAAACTAGAAAGTTGTTCTAGACACAGAGAGTTTTCCATCGATATATTATACACCTCAATTAGACCAATGGGTGAGTGATTTTATACGGATTTTTCAACAAACAGAACTTTATACTTAGATCTAAGTCCGAAACCCGATGAACCCGAAAACCGATTAGACCCGAAGTCCGAAACTCGAACTTTACTTAGGAAGGGTTTCGGGGCCTGTTTTGTCCACCCGAAACCCGATCGGGTTGGGGGTTTTTCGGCCCGACCCGACCCGACCGATGCTCACCCTTAGTTTTTAGTAGAAAACAACTTTGAAAAGTTACAGCTTCCGTCCTACAAACGTTTTGACGATTTACTCATACTTAGAGAACAAATTAAGATTTGACATCTAAATTAAAAACGTACTACTATTTCTTAGGAATCTAATCGCCTAAAATGCACATTTTTAGGATCAATGACCAATTTTATATGAATTTTACAAAAAGAGTGCGCAAAACCCGTTTTAACATGACCAGTTTTGGAAATACACTATTTCGAGCCTCTTAAAGTCACAATTAGATCTCGTTGTAAACTAGAAAGTTGTTCTAGACACAGAGAGCTTTCCATCGATATATTATACACCTCAATCAGACCAATGGGTGAGTGATTTTATACGGATTTTTCAACAAACAGAACTTTATGCTTAGATCTAAGTCCGAAACCCGATGAACCCGAAAACCGATTAGACCCGAAGTCCGAAACTCGAACTTTACTTAGGAAGGGTTTCGGGGCCTGTTTTGTCCACCCGAAACCCGATCGGGTTGGGGGTTTTTCGGCCCGACCCGACCCGACCGATGCTCACCCCTAGTTTTTAGTAGAAAACAACTTTGAAAAGTTACAGCTTCCGTCCTACAAACGTTTTGACGATTTACTCATACTTAGAGAACAAATTAAGATTTGACATCTAAATTAAAAACGTACTACTATTTCTTAGGAATCTAATCGCCTAAAATGCACATTTTTAGGATCAATGACCAATTTTATATGAATTTTACAAAAAGAGTGCGCAAAACCCGTTTTAACATGACCAGTTTTGGAAATACACTATTTCGAGCCTCTTAAAGTCACAATTAGATCTCGTTGTAAACTAGAAAGTTGTTCTAGACACAGAGAGCTTTCCATCGATATATTATACACCTCAATCAGACCAATGGGTGAGTGATTTTATACGGATTTTTCAACAAACAGAACTTTATGCTTAGATCTAAGTCCGAAACCCGATGAACCCGAAAACCGATTAGACCCGAAGTCCGAAACTCGAACTTTACTTAGGAAGGGTTTCGGGGCCTGTTTTGTCCACCCGAAACCCGATCGGGTTGGGGGTTTTTCGGCCCGACCCGACCCGACCGATGCTCACCCCTAGTTTTTAGTAGAAAACAACTTTGAAAAGTTACAGCTTCCGTCCTACAAACGTTTTGACGATTTACTCATACTTAGAGAACAAATTAAGATTTGACATCTAAATTAAAAACGTACTACTATTTCTTAGGAATCTAATCGCCTAAAATGCACATTTTTAGGATCAATGACCAATTTTATATGAATTTTACAAAAAGAGTGCGCAAAACCCGTTTTAACATGACCAGTTTTGGAAATACACTATTTCGAGCCTCTTAAAGTCACAATTAGATCTCGTTGTAAACTAGAAAGTTGTTCTAGACACAGAGAGCTTTCCATCGATATATTATACACCTCAATCAGACCAATGGGTGAGTGATTTTATACGGATTTTTCAACAAACAGAACTTTATGCTTAGATCTAAGTCCGAAACCCGATGAACCCGACCCGATGAACCCGAAACCGATTAGACCCGAAGTCCGAAACTCGAACTTTACTTAGAAAGGGTTTCGGGGCCTGTTTTGTCCACCCGAAACCCGATCGGGTTGGGGGGTTTTCGGCCCAACCCGACCCGACCGATGCTCACCCCTAGTTTTTAGTAGAAAACAACTTTGAAAAGTTACAGCTTCCGTCCTACAAACGTTTTGACGATTTACTCATACTTAGAGAACAAATTAAGATTTGACATCTAAATTAAAAACGTACTACTATTTCTTAGGAATCTAATCGCCTAAAATGCACATTTTTTGGATCAATGACTAACTTTATATGAATTTTACAAAAACAGTGCGCAAAACCCGTTTTAACATGACCAGTTTTGGAAATACACTATTTTGAGCCCCTTAAAGTCACAATTAAATCTCGTTGTAAACTAGGAAGTTGTTCTAGACACAGAGAGCTTTCCATCGATATATTATACACCTCAATCAGACCAACGGGTGAGTGATTTTATACGGATTTTTCAACAAACAGAACTTTATGCTTAGATCTTAGTCCGAAACCCGATGAACCCGAAAACCGATTAGACCCGAAGTCCGAAACTCGAACTTTACTTAGGAAGGGTTTCGGGGCCTGTTTTGTCCACCCGAAACCTAATCGGGTTGGGGGTTTTTCGGCCCGACCCGACCCGACCGATGCTCACCCCTAGTTTTTAGTAGAAAACAACTTTGAAAAGTTACAGCTTCCGTCCTACAAACGTTTTGGCGATTTACTCATACTTAGAGAACGAATTAAGATTTAACATCTAAATTAAAAACGTACTACTATTTCTTAGGAATCTAATCGCCTAAAATGCACATTTTTGGATCAATGACCAATTTTATATGAATTTTTCAAAAACAGTGCGCAAAACCCGTTTTAACATGACCAGTTTTGGAAATACACTATTTCGAGCCCCTTAAAGTCACAATTAGATCTCGTTGTAAACTGGAAAGTTGTTCTAGACACAGAGAGTTTTCCATCGATATATTATACACCTCAATCAGACCAATGGGTGAGTGATTTTATACGGATTTTTCAACAAACAGAACTTTATGCTTAGATCTAAGTCCGAAACCCGATGAACCCGAAAACCGATTAGACCCGAAGTCCGAAACTCGAACTTTACTTAGGAAGGGTTTCGGGGCCTGTTTTGTCCACCCGAAACCCGATCGGGTTGGGGGGTTTTTGGCCCAACCCGACCCGACCGATGCTCACCCCTAGTTTTTAGTAGAAAACAACTTTGAAAAGTTACAGCTTCCGTCCTACAAACGTTGTGACGATTTACTCACACTTAGAGAACA
Source organism: Saussurea involucrata (assembly GCA_033807775.1). Lineage (NCBI taxonomy): Eukaryota > Viridiplantae > Streptophyta > Magnoliopsida > Asterales > Asteraceae > Saussurea > Saussurea involucrata. The sequence goes on along the minus strand of JAWVWS010000709.1, from coordinate 54,891 downwards.
AATTAAGATTTGACATCTAAATTAAAAACGTACTACTATTTCTTAGGAATCTAATCGCCTAAAATGAACATTTTTTGGATCAATGACCAATTTTATATGAATTTTACAAAAACAGTGCGCAAAACCCGTTTTAACATGACCAGTTTTGGAAATACACTATTTCGAGCCCCTTAAAGTCACAATTAGATCTCGTTGTAAGCTAGAAAGTTGTTCTAGACACAGAGAGCTTTCCATCAATATATTATATACCTCAATCAGACCAATGGGTGAGTGATTTTATACGGATTTTTCAACAAACAGAACTTTATGCTTAGATCTTAGTCCGAAACCCGATGAACCCGACCCGATGAACCCGAAAACCGATTAGACCCGAAGTCCGAAACTCGAACTTTACTTAGGAAGGGTTCCGGGGCCTGTTTTGTCCACCCGAAACCCGATCGGGTTTGGGGGTTTTCGGCCCGACCCGACCCGACCGATGTTCACCCCTAGTTTTTAGTAGAAAACAACTTTGAAAAGTTACAGCTTCCGTCCTACAAACGTTTTGACGATTTACTCATAGTTAGAGAACAAATTAAGATTTGACATCTAAATTAAAAACGTACTACTATTTCTTAGGAATCTAATTGCCTAAAATGCACATTTTTTGGATCAATGACCAATTTTATATTAATTTTACAAAAACAGTGCGCAAAACCCGTTTTAACATGACCAGCTTTGGAAATACACTATTTCGAGCCCCTTAAAGTCACAATTAGATCTCGTTGTAAACTAGAAAGTTGTTCTAGACACAGAGATCTTTCCATCGATATATTATACACCTCAATCAGACCAATGGGTGAGTGATTTTATACGGATTTTTCAACAAACAGAACTTTATGCTTAGATCTAAGTCCGAAACCCGATGAACCCGACCCGATGAACCCGAAAACCGATTAGACCCGAAGTCCGAAACTCGAACTTTACTTAGGAAGGGTTTCGGGGCCGGTTTTGTCCACCCGAAACCCGATCGGGTTGGGGGGTTTTCGGCCGGACCCGACCGATGCTCACCCCTAGTTTTTAGTAGAAAACAACTTTGAAAAGTTACAGCTTCCGTCCTACAAACGTTTTGACGAATTACTCATACTTAGAGAACAAGTTAAGATTTGACATCTAAATTAAAAACGTACTACTATTTCTTAGGAATCTAATCGCCTAAAATGCACATTTTTAGGATCAATGACCAATTTTATATGAATTTTACAAAAAGAGTGCGCAAAACCCGTTTTAACATGACCAGTTTTGGAAATACACTATTTCGAGCCTCTTAAAGTCACAATTAGATCTCGTTGTAAACTAGAAAGTTGTTCTAGACACAGAGAGCTTTCCATCGATATATTATACACCTCAATCAGACCAATGGGTGAGTGATTTTATACGGATTTTTCAACAAACAGAACTTTATGCTTAGATCTAAGTCCGAAACCCGATGAACCCGACCCGATGAACCCGAAACCGATTAGACCCGAAGTCCGAAACTCGAACTTTACTTAGAAAGGGTTTCGGGGCCTGTTTTGTCCACCCGAAACCCGATCGGGTTGGGGGGTTTTCGGCCCAACCCGACCCGACCGATGCTCACCCCTAGTTTTTAGTAGAAAACAACTTTGAAAAGTTACAGCTTCCGTCCTACAAACGTTTTGACGATTTACTCATACTTAGAGAACAAATTAAGATTTGACATCTAAATTAAAAACGTACTACTATTTCTTAGGAATCTAATCGCCTAAAATGCACATTTTTTGGATCAATGACTAACTTTATATGAATTTTACAAAAACAGTGCGCAAAACCCGTTTTAACATGACCAGTTTTGGAAATACACTATTTTGAGCCCCTTAAAGTCACAATTAAATCTCGTTGTAAACTAGGAAGTTGTTCTAGACACAGAGAGCTTTCCATCGATATATTATACACCTCAATCAGACCAACGGGTGAGTGATTTTATACGGATTTTTCAACAAACAGAACTTTATGCTTAGATCTTAGTCCGAAACCCGATGAACCCGAAAACCGATTAGACCCGAAGTCCGAAACTCGAACTTTACTTAGGAAGGGTTTCGGGGCCTGTTTTGTCCACCCGAAACCTAATCGGGTTGGGGGTTTTTCGGCCCGACCCGACCCGACCGATGCTCACCCCTAGTTTTTAGTAGAAAACAACTTTGAAAAGTTACAGCTTCCGTCCTACAAACGTTTTGGCGATTTACTCATACTTAGAGAACGAATTAAGATTTAACATCTAAATTAAAAACGTACTACTATTTCTTAGGAATCTAATCGCCTAAAATGCACATTTTTGGATCAATGACCAATTTTATATGAATTTTTCAAAAACAGTGCGCAAAACCCGTTTTAACATGACCAGTTTTGGAAATACACTATTTCGAGCCCCTTAAAGTCACAATTAGATCTCGTTGTAAACTGGAAAGTTGTTCTAGACACAGAGAGTTTTCCATCGATATATTATACACCTCAATCAGACCAATGGGTGAGTGATTTTATACGGATTTTTCAACAAACAGAACTTTATGCTTAGATCTAAGTCCGAAACCCGATGAACCCGAAAACCGATTAGACCCGAAGTCCGAAACTCGAACTTTACTTAGGAAGGGTTTCGGGGCCTGTTTTGTCCACCCGAAACCCGATCGGGTTGGGGGGTTTTTGGCCCAACCCGACCCGACCGATGCTCACCCCTAGTTTTTAGTAGAAAACAACTTTGAAAAGTTACAGCTTCCGTCCTACAAACGTTGTGACGATTTACTCACACTTAGAGAACAAATTAAGATTTGACATCTAAATTAAAAACGTACTACTATTTCTTAGGAATCTAATCGCCTAAAATGAACATTTTTTGGATCAATGACCAATTTTATATGAATTTTACAAAAACAGTGCGCAAAACCCGTTTTAACATGACCAGTTTTGGAAATACACTATTTCGAGCCCCTTAAAGTCACAATTAGATCTCGTTGTAAGCTAGAAAGTTGTTCTAGACACAGAGAGCTTTCCATCAATATATTATATACCTCAATCAGACCAATGGGTGAGTGATTTTATACGGATTTTTCAACAAACAGAACTTTATGCTTAGATCTTAGTCCGAAACCCGATGAACCCGACCCGATGAACCCGAAAACCGATTAGACCCGAAGTACGAAACTCGAACTTTACTTAGGAAGGGTTCCGGGGCCTGTTTTGTCCACCCGAAACCCGATCGGGTTTGGGGGTTTTCGGCCCGACCCGACCCGACCGATGTTCACCCCTAGTTTTTAGTAGAAAACAACTTTGAAAAGTTACAGCTTCCGTCCTACAAACGTTTTGACGATTTACTCATAGTTAGAGAACAAATTAAGATTTGACATCTAAATTAAAAACGTACTACTATTTCTTAGGAATCTAATTGCCTAAAATGCACATTTTTTGGATCAATGACCAATTTTATATTAATTTTACAAAAACAGTGCGCAAAACCCGTTTTAACATGACCAGCTTTGGAAATACACTATTTCGAGCCCCTTAAAGTCACAATTAGATCTCGTTGTAAACTAGAAAGTTGTTCTAGACACAGAGATCTTTCCATCGATATATTATACACCTCAATCAGACCAATGGGTGAGTGATTTTATACGGATTTTTCAACAAACAGAACTTTATGCTTAGATCTAAGTCCGAAACCCGATGAACCCGACCCGATGAACCCGAAAACCGATTAGACCCGAAGTCCGAAACTCGAACTTTACTTAGGAAGGGTTTCGGGGACTGTTTTGTCCACCCGAAACCCGATCGGGTTGGGGGGTTTTCGGCCCAACCCGACCCGACCGATGCTCACCCCTAGTTTTTAGTAGAAAACAACTTTGAAAAGTTACAGCTTCCGTCCTACAAACGTTTTGACGATTTACTCATACTTAGAGAACAAATTAAGATTTGACATCTAAATTAAAAACGTACTACTATTTCTTAGGAATCTAATCGCCTAAAATGCACATTTTTTGGATCAATGACCAATTTTATATGAATTTTACAAAAACAGTGCGCAAAACCCGTTTTAAAATGACCAGTTTTGGAAATACACTATTTCGAGCCCCTTAAAGTCACAATTAGATCTCGTTGTAAGCTAGAAAGTTGTTCTAGACACAGAGAGCTTTCCATCAATATATTATACACCTCAATCACACCAATGGGTGAGTGATTTTATACGGATTTTTCAACAAACAGAACTTTATGCTTAGATCTTAGTCCGAAACCCGATGAACCCGACCCGATGAACCCGAAAACCGATTAGACCCGAAGTCCGAAACTCGAACTTTACTTAGGAAGGGTTTTGGGGCCTGTTTTGTCCACCCGAAACCCAATCGGGTTGGGGGTTTTTCGGGCCGACCCGACCCGACCGATGCTCACCCCTAGTTTTTAGTAGAAAACAACTTTGAAAAGTTACAGCTTCTGTCCTACCAACGTTTTGACGATTTACTCATACTTAGAGAACAAATTAAGATTTAACATCTAAATTAAAAACGTACTACTATTTCTTAGGAATCTAATCGCCTAAAATGCACATTTTTTGGATCAATGACCAATTTTATATGAATTTTACTAAAACAGTGCGCAAAACCCGTTTTAACATGACCAATTTTGGAAATACACTATTTCGAGCCCCTTAAAGTCACTATTAGATCTCGTAGTAAACTGGAAAGTTGTTCTAGACACAGAGAGCTTTCCATCGATATATTATACACCTCAATCAGACCAACGGGTGAGTGATTTTATACGGATTTTTCAACAAACAGAACTTTATGCTTAGATCTTAGTCCGAAACCCGATGAACCCGAAAACCGATTAGACCCGAAGTCCGAAACTCGAACTTTACTTAGGAAGGGTTTCGGGGCCTGTTTTGTCCACCCGAAACCTAATCGGGTTGGGGGTTTTTCGGCCCGACCCGACCCGACCGATGCTCACCCCTAGTTTTTAGTAGAAAACAACTTTGAAAAGTTACAGCTTCCGTCCTACAAACGTTTTGGCGATTTACTCATACTTAGAGAACGAATTAAGATTTAACATCTAAATTAAAAACGTACTACTATTTCTTAGGAATCTAATCGCCTAAAATGCACATTTTTGGATCAATGACCAATTTTATATGAATTTTTCAAAAACAGTGCGCAAAACCCGTTTTAACATGACCAGTTTTGGAAATACACTATTTCGAGCCCCTTAAAGTCACAATTAGATCTCGTTGTAAACTGGAAAGTTGTTCTAGACACAGAGAGTTTTCCATCGATATATTATACACCTCAATCAGACCAATGGGTGAGTGATTTTATACGGATTTTTCAACAAACAGAACTTTATGCTTAGATCTAAGTCCGAAACCCGATGAACCCGAAAACCGATTAGACCCGAAGTCCGAAACTCGAACTTTACTTAGGAAGGGTTTCGGGGCCTGTTTTGTCCACCCGAAACCCGATCGGGTTGGGGGGTTTTTGGCCCAACCCGACCCGACCGATGCTCACCCCTAGTTTTTAGTAGAAAACAACTTTGAAAAGTTACAGCTTCCGTCCTACAAACGTTGTGACGATTTACTCACACTTAGAGAACAAATTAAGATTTGACATCTAAATTAAAAACGTACTACTATTTCTTAGGAATCTAATCGCCTAAAATGAACATTTTTTGGATCAATGACCAATTTTATATGAATTTTACAAAAACAGTGCGCAAAACCCGTTTTAACATGACCAGTTTTGGAAATACACTATTTCGAGCCCCTTAAAGTCACAATTAGATCTCGTTGTAAGCTAGAAAGTTGTTCTAGACACAGAGAGCTTTCCATCAATATATTATATACCTCAATCAGACCAATGGGTGAGTGATTTTATACGGATTTTTCAACAAACAGAACTTTATGCTTAGATCTTAGTCCGAAACCCGATGAACCCGACCCGATGAACCCGAAAACCGATTAGACCCGAAGTCCGAAACTCGAACTTTACTTAGGAAGGGTTTCGGGGCCTGTTTTGTCCACCCGAAACCCGATCGGGTTTGGGGGTTTTCGGCCCGACCCGACCCGACCGATGTTCACCCCTAGTTTTTAGTAGAAAACAACTTTGAAAAGTTACAGCTTCCGTCCTACAAACGTTTTGACGATTTACTCATAGTTAGAGAACAAATTAAGATTTGACATCTAAATTAAAAACGTACTACTATTTCTTAGGAATCTAATTGCCTAAAATGCACATTTTTTGGATCAATGACCAATTTTATATTAATTTTACAAAAACAGTGCGCAAAACCCGTTTTAACATGACCAGTTTTGGAAATACACTATTTCGAGCCCCTTAAAGTCACAATTAGATCTCGTTGTAAACTAGAAAGTTGTTCTAGACACAGAGATCTTTCCATCGATATATTATACACCTCAATCAGACCAATGGGTGAGTGATTTTATACGGATTTTTCAACAAACAGAACTTTATGCTTAGATCTAAGTCCGAAACCCGATGAACCCGACCCGATGAACCCGAAAACCGATTAGACCCGAAGTCCGAAACTCGAACTTTACTTAGGAAGGGTTTCGGGGACTGTTTTGTCCACCCGAAACCCGATCGGGTTGGGGGGTTTTCGGCCCAACCCGACCCGACCGATTCTCACCCCTAGTTTTTAGTAGAAAACAACTTTGAAAAGTTACAGCTTCCGTCCTACAAACGTTTTGACGATTTACTCATACTTAGAGAACAAATTAAGATTTGACATCTAAATTAAAAACGTACTACTATTTCTTAGGAATCTAATCGCCTAAAATGCACATTTTTTGGATCAATGACCAATTTTATATGAATTTTACAAAAACAGTGCGCAAAACCCGTTTTAACATGACCAGTTTTGGAAATACACTATTTCGAGCCCCTTAAAGTCACAATTAGATCTCGTTGTAAGCTAGAAAGTTGTTCTAGACACAGAGAGCTTTCCATCAATATATTATACACCTCAATCACACCAATGGGTGAGTGATTTTATACGGATTTTTCAACAAACAGAACTTTATGCTTAGATCTTAGTCCGAAACCCGATGAACCCGACCCGATGAACCCGAAAACCGATTAGACCCGAAGTCCGAAACTCGAACTTTACTTAGGAAGGGTTTTGTTGCCTGTTTTGTCCACCCGAAACCCAATCGGGTTGGGGGTTTTTCGGGCCGACCCGACCCGACCGATGCTCACCCCTAGTTTTTAGTAGAAAACAACTTTGAAAAGTTACAGCTTCTGTCCTACCAACGTTTTGACGATTTACTCATACTTAGAGAACAAATTAAGATTTAACATCTAAATTAAAAACGTACTACTATTTCTTAGGAATCTAATCGCCTAAAATGCACATTTTTTGGATCAATGACCAATTTTATATGAATTTTACTAAAACAGTGCGCAAAACCCGTTTTAACATGACCAATTTTGGAAATACACTATTTCGAGCCCCTTAAAGTCACTATTAGATCTCGTAGTAAACTGGAAAGTTGTTCTAGACACAGAGAGCTTTCCATCGATATATTATACACCTCAATCAGACCAACGGGTGAGTGATTTTATACGGATTTTTCAACAAACAGAACTTTATGCTTAGATCTTAGTCCGAAACCCGATGAACCCGAAAACCGATTAGACCCGAAGTCCGAAACTCGAACTTTACTTAGGAAGGGTTTCGGGGCCTGTTTTGTCCACCCGAAACCTAATCGGGTTGGGGGTTTTTCGGCCCGACCCGACCCGACCGATGCTCACCCCTAGTTTTTAGTAGAAAACAACTTTGAAAAGTTACAGCTTCCGTCCTACAAACGTTTTGGCGATTTACTCATACTTAGAGAACGAATTAAGATTTAACATCTAAATTAAAAACGTACTACTATTTCTTAGGAATCTAATCGCCTAAAATGCACATTTTTGGATCAATGACCAATTTTATATGAATTTTTCAAAAACAGTGCGCAAAACCCGTTTTAACATGACCAGTTTTGGAAATACACTATTTCGAGCCCCTTAAAGTCACAATTAGATCTCGTTGTAAACTGGAAAGTTGTTCTAGACACAGAGAGTTTTCCATCGATATATTATACACCTCAATCAGACCAATGGGTGAGTGATTTTATACGGATTTTTCAACAAACAGAACTTTATGCTTAGATCTAAGTCCGAAACCCGATGAACCCGAAAACCGATTAGACCCGAAGTCCGAAACTCGAACTTTACTTAGGAAGGGTTTCGGGGCCTGTTTTGTCCACCCGAAACCCGATCGGGTTGGGGGGTTTTTGGCCCAACCCGACCCGACCGATGCTCACCCCTAGTTTTTAGTAGAAAACAACTTTGAAAAGTTACAGCTTCCGTCCTACAAACGTTGTGACGATTTACTCACACTTAGAGAACAAATTAAGATTTGACATCTAAATTAAAAACGTACTACTATTTCTTAGGAATCTAATCGCCTAAAATGAACATTTTTTGGATCAATGACCAATTTTATATGAATTTTACAAAAACAGTGAGCAAAACCCGTTTTAACATGACCAGTTTTGGAAATACACTATTTCGAGCCCCTTAAAGTCACAATTAGATCTCGTTGTAAGCTAGAAAGTTGTTCTAGACACAGAGAGCTTTCCATCAATATATTATATACCTCAATCAGACCAATGGGTGAGTGATTTTATACGGATTTTTCAACAAACAGAACTTTATGCTTAGATCTTAGTCCGAAACCCGATGAACCCGACCCGATGAACCCGAAAACCGATTAGACCCGAAGTCCGAAACTCGAACTTTACTTAGGAAGGGTTTCGGGGCCTGTTTTGTCCACCCGAAACCCGATCGGGTTTGGGGGTTTTCGGCCCGACCCGACCCGACCGATGTTCACCCCTAGTTTTTAGTAGAAAACAACTTTGAAAAGTTACAGCTTCCGTCCTACAAACGTTTTGACGATTTACTCATAGTTAGAGAACAAATTAAGATTTGACATCTAAATTAAAAACGTACTACTATTTCTTAGGAATCTAATTGCCTAAAATGCACATTTTTTGGATCAATGACCAATTTTATATTAATTTTACAAAAACAGTGCGCAAAACCCGTTTTAACATGACCAGTTTTGGAAATACACTATTTCGAGCCCCTTAAAGTCACAATTAGATCTCGTTGTAAACTAGAAAGTTGTTCTAGACACAGAGATCTTTCCATCGATATATTATACACCTCAATCAGACCAATGGGTGAGTGATTTTATACGGATTTTTCAACAAACAGAACTTTATGCTTAGATCTAAGTCCGAAACCCGATGAACCCGACCCGATGAACCCGAAAACCGATTAGACCCGAAGTCCGAAACTCGAACTTTACTTAGGAAGGGTTTCGGGGACTGTTTTGTCCACCCGAAACCCGATCGGGTTGGGGGGTTTTCGGCCCAACCCGACCCGACCGATGCTCACCCCTAGTTTTTAGTAGAAAACAACTTTGAAAAGTTACAGCTTCCGTCCTACAAACGTTTTGACGATTTACTCATACTTAGAGAACAAATTAAGATTTGACATCTAAATTAAAAACGTACTACTATTTCTTAGGAATCTAATCGCCTAAAATGCACATTTTTTGGATCAATGACCAATTTTATATGAATTTTACAAAAACAGTGCGCAAAACCCGTTTTAACATGACCAGTTTTGGAAATACACTATTTCGAGCCCCTTAAAGTCACAATTAGATCTCGTTGTAAGCTAGAAAGTTGTTCTAGACACAGAGAGCTTTCCATCAATATATTATACACCTCAATCACACCAATGGGTGAGTGATTTTATACGGATTTTTCAACAAACAGAACTTTATGCTTAGATCTTAGTCCGAAACCCGATGAACCCGACCCGATGAACCCGAAAACCGATTAGACCCGAAGTCCGAAACTCGAACTTTACTTAGGAAGGGTTTTGGGGCCTGTTTTGTCCACCCGAAACCCAATCGGGTTGGGGGTTTTTCGGGCCGACCCGACCCGACCGATGCTCACCCCTAGTTTTTAGTAGAAAACAACTTTGAAAAGTTACAGCTTCTGTCCTACCAACGTTTTGACGATTTACTCATACTTAGAGAACAAATTAAGATTTAACATCTAAATTAAAAACGTACTACTATTTCTTAGGAATCTAATCGCCTAAAATGCACATTTTTTGGATCAATGACCAATTTTATATGAATTTTACTAAAACAGTGCGCAAAACCCGTTTTAACATGACCAATTTTGGAAATACACTATTTCGAGCCCCTTAAAGTCACTATTAGATCTCGTAGTAAACTGGAAAGTTGTTCTAGACACAGAGAGCTTTCCATCGATATATTATACACCTCAATTAGACTAATGGGTGAGTGATTTTATACGGATTTTTCAACAAACAGAACTTTATGCTTAGATCTAAGTCCGAAACCCGATGAACCCGACCCGATGAACCCGAAAACCGATTAGACCCGAAGTCCGAAACTCGAACTTTACTTAGGAAGGGTTTCGGGGCCTGTTTTGTCCACCCGAAACCCGATCGGGTTGGGGTTTTTTCGGCCCGGCCCGACCCGACCGATGCTCACCCCTAGTTTTTAGTAGAAAATAACTTTGACAAGTTACAGTTTTCATCCTACAAACGTTTTGGCGATTTACTTATACTTAGAGAACAAATTAAGATTTGACATCTAAATTAAAAACGTACTACTATTTCTTAGGAATCTAATCGCCAAAAATGCACATTTTTTTGGATCAATGACCAATTTTATATGAATTTTTCAAAAACAGTGCGCAAAACCCGGTTTAACATGACAGTTTTGGAAATACACTATTTCGAGCCCCTTAAAGTCACAATTAGATCTCGTTGTAAACTAGAAAGTTGTTCTAGACCCAGAGAGCTTTCCATCGATATATTATACACCTCAATCAGACCAATGAGTGAGTGATTTTATACGGATTTTTCAACAAACAGAACTTTATGCTTAGATCTAAGTCCGAAACCCGATGAACCCGAAAACCGATTAGACCCGAAGTCCGAAACTCGAACTCTACTTAGGAAGGGTTTCGGGGCCTGTTTTGTCCACCCGAAACCCGATCGGGTTGGGGGTTTTTCGGCCCGACCCTACCGATGCTCACCGCTTGTTTTTAGTAGAAAACAACTTGGAAAAGTTACAGCTTCCGTCCTACAAACGTTTTGACGATTTACTCATAGTTAGAGAACAAATTAAGATTTGACATCTAAATTAAAAACGTACTACTATTTCTTAGGAATCTAATTGCCTAAAATGCACATTTTTTGGATCAATGACCAATTTTATATTAATTTTACAAAAACAGTGCGCAAAACCCGTTTTAACATGACCAGTTTTGGAAATACACTATTTCGAGCCCCTTAAAGTCACAATTAGATCTCGTTGTAAACTAGAAAGTTGTTCTAGACACAGAGATCTTTCCATCGATATATTATACACCTCAATCAGACCAATGGGTGAGTGATTTTATACGGATTTTTCAACAAACAGAACTTTATGCTTAGATCTAAGTCCGAAACCCGATGAACCCGAAAACCGATTAGACCCGAAGTCCGAAACTCGAACTTTACTTAGGAAGGGTTTCGGGGACTGTTTTGTCCACCCGAAACCCGATCGGGTTGGGGGGTTTTCGGCCCAACCCGACCCGACCGATGCTCACCCCTAGTTTTTAGTAGAAAACAACTTTGAAAAGTTACAGCTTCCGTCCTACAAACGTTTTGACGATTTACTCATACTTAGAGAACAAATTAAGATTTGACATCTAAATTAAAAACGTACTACTATTTCTTAGGAATCTAATCGCCTAAAATGCACATTTTTTGGATCAATGACTAATTTTATATGAATTTTACAAAAACAGTGCGCAAAACCCGTTTTAACATGACCAGTTTTGGAAATACACTATTTCGAGCCCCTTAAAGTCACAATTAGATCTCGTTGTAAGCTAGAAAGTTGTTCTAGACACAGAGAGCTTTCCATCAATATATTATACACCTCAATCACACCAATGGGTGAGTGATTTTATACGGATTTTTCAACAAACAGAACTTTATGCTTAGATCTTAGTCCGAAACCCGATGAACCCGACCCGATGAACCCGAAAACCGATTAGACCCGAAGTCCGAAACTCGAACTTTACTTAGGAAGGGTTTTGGGGCCTGTTTTGTCCACCCGAAACCCAATCGGGTTGGGGGTTTTTCGGGCCGACCCGACCCGACCGATGCTCACCCCTAGTTTTTAGTAGAAAACAACTTTGAAAAGTTACAGCTTCTGTCCTACCAACGTTTTGACGATTTACTCATACTTAGAGAACAAATTAAGATTTAACATCTAAATTAAAAACGTACTACTATTTCTTAGGAATCTAATCGCCTAAAATGCACATTTTTTGGATCAATGACCAATTTTATATGAATTTTACTAAAACAGTGCGCAAAACCCGTTTTAACATGACCAATTTTGGAAATACACTATTTCGAGCCCCTTAAAGTCACTATTAGATCTCGTAGTAAACTGGAAAGTTGTTCTAGACACAGAGAGCTTTCCATCGATATATTATACACCTCAATTAGACTAATGGGTGAGTGATTTTATACGGATTTTTCAACAAACAGAACTTTATGCTTAGATCTAAGTCCGAAACCCGATGAACCCGACCCGATGAACCCGAAAACCGATTAGACCCGAAGTCCGAAACTCGAACTTTACTTAGGAAGGGTTTCGGGGCCTGTTTTGTCCACCCGAAACCCGATCGGGTTGGGGTTTTTTCGGCCCGGCCCGACCCGACCGATGCTCACCCCTAGTTTTTAGTAGAAAATAACTTTGACAAGTTACAGTTTTCATCCTACAAACGTTTTGGCGATTTACTTATACTTAGAGAACAAATTAAGATTTGACATCTAAATTAAAAACGTACTACTATTTCTTAGGAATCTAATCGCCAAAAATGCACATTTTTTTGGATCAATGACCAATTTTATATGAATTTTTCAAAAACAGTGCGCAAAACCCGGTTTAACATGACAGTTTTGGAAATACACTATTTCGAGCCCCTTAAAGTCACAATTAGATCTCGTTGTAAACTAGAAAGTTGTTCTAGACCCAGAGAGCTTTCCATCGATATATTATACACCTCAATCAGACCAATGAGTGAGTGATTTTATACGGATTTTTCAACAAACAGAACTTTATGCTTAGATCTAAGTCCGAAACCCGATGAACCCGAAAACCGATTAGACCCGAAGTCCGAAACTCGAACTCTACTTAGGAAGGGTTTCGGGGCCTGTTTTGTCCACCCGAAACCCGATCGGGTTGGGGGTTTTTCGGCCCGACCCTACCGATGCTCACCGCTAGTTTTTAGTAGAAAACAACTTGGAAAAGTTACAGCTTCCGTCCTACAAACGTTTTGACGATTTACTCTTACTTAGAGAACAAATTAAGATTTGACATCTAAATTAAAAACGTACTACTATTTCTTAGGAATCTAATCGCCTAAAATGCACATTTTTTGGATCAATGACCAATTTTATATGAATTTTACAAAAACAGTGCGCAAAACCCGTTTTAACATGACCAGTTTTGGAAATACACTATTTCGAGCCCCTTAAAGTCACAATTAGATCTCGTTGTAAACTGGAAAGTTGTTCTAGACACAGAGAGCTTTCCATCGATATATTATACACCTCAATCAGACCAACGGGTGAGTGATTTTATACGGATTTTTCAACAAACAGAACTTTATGCTTAGATCTTAGTCCGAAACCCGATGAACCCGACCCGATGAACCCGAAAACCGATTAGACCCGAAGTCCGAAACTCGAACTTTACTTAGGAAGGGTTTCGGGGCCTGTTTTGTCCACCCGAAACCCAATCGGGTTGGGGGGTTTTCGGCCCGACCCGACCCGACCGATGCTCACCCCTAGTTTTTTTGTAGAAAACAACTTTGAAAAGTTACAACTTCCGTCCTACAAACGTTTTGGTGATTTACTCATACTTAGAGAACAAATTAAGATTTGACATCTAAATTTAAAACGTACTACTATTTCTTAGGAATCTAATCGCCTAAAATGCACATTTTTTGGATCAATGACCAATTTTATATGAATTTTACAAAAACGGTGCGCAAAACCCGTTTTAACATGACCAGTTTTGGAAATACACTATTTCGAGCCCCTTAAAGTCACAATTAGATCTCGTTGTAAACTGGAAAGTTGTTCTAGACACAGAGAGCTTTCCATCGATATATTATACACCTCAATCAGACCAATGGGTGAGTGATTTTATACGGATTTTTCAACAAACAGAACTTTATGCTTAGATCTAAGTCCGAAACCCGATGAACCCGACCCGATGAAGCCGAAAACCGATTAGACCCGAAATCCGAAACTCGAACTTTACTTAGGAAGGGTTTCGGGGCCTGTTTTGTCCACCCGAAACCCGATCGGGTTGGGGGGTTTTCGGCCCAACCCGACCCGACCGATGCTCACCCCTAGTTTTTAGTAGAAAACAACTTTGAAAAGTTACAGCTTCCGTCCTACAAACGTTTTGACGATTTACTCATACTTAGAGAACAAATTAAGATTTGACATCTAAATTTAAAACGTACAACTATTTCTTAGGAATCTAATCGCCTAAAATGCACATTTTTTGGATCAATGACCAGTTTTATATGAATTTTACAAAAACAGTGCGCAAAACCCGTTTTAACATGACCAGTTTTGGAAATACACTATTTCGAGCCCCTTAAAGTCACAATTAGATCTCGTTGTAAGCTAGAAAGTTGTTCTAGACACAGAGAGCTTTCCATCAATATATTATATACCTCAATCAGACCAATGGGTGAGTGATTTTATACGGATTTTTCAACAAACAGAACTTTATGCTTAGATCTTAGTCCGAAACCCGATGAACCCGACCCGATGAACCCGAAAACATATTAGACCCGAAGTCCGAAACTAGAACTTTACTTAGGAAGGGTTTTGGGGCCTGTTTTGTCCACCCGAAACCCAATCGGGTTGGGGGTTTTTCGGGCCGACCCGACCCGACCGATGCTCACCCCTAGTTTTTAGTAGAAAACAACTTTGAAAAGTTACAGCTTCCGTCCTACCAACGTTTTGACGATTTACTCATACTTAGAGAACAAATTAAGATTTAACATCTATATGAAAAACGTACTACTATTTCTTAGGAATCTAATGGCCTAAAATGCACATTTTTGGATCAATGACCAATTTTATATGAATTTTACAAAAACAGTGCGCAAAACCCGTTTTAACATGACCAGTTTTGGAAATACACTATTTCGAGCCCCTTAAAGTCACAATTAGATGTCGTTGTAAACTGGAAAGTTGTTCTAGACACAGAGAGCTTTCCATCGATATATTATACACCTCAATCAGACCAATGGGTGAGTGATTTTATACGGATTTTTCAACAAACTGAACTTTATGCTTAGATCTAAGTCCGAAACCCGATGAACCCGACCCGATGAACCCGAAAACCGATTAGACCCGAAGTCCGAAACTCGAACTTTACTTAGGAAGGGTTTCGGGGCCTGTTTTGTCCACCCGAAACCCGATCGGGTTGGGGGGTTTTCGGCCCAACCCGACCCGACCGATGCTCACCCCTAGTTTTTGGTAGAAAACAACTTTGAAAAGTTACAGCTTCCGTCCTACAAACGTTTTGACGATTTACTCATACTTAGAGAACAAATTAAGATTTGACATCTAAATTAAAAACGTACTACTATTTCTTAGGAATCTAATCGCCTAAAATGCACATTTTTTGGATCAATGACCAATTTTATATGAATTTTACAAAAACCGTGCGCAAAACCCGTTTTAACATGACCAGTTTTGGAAATACACTATTTCGAGCCCCTTAAAGTCACAATTAGATCTCGTTGTAAGCTAGAAAGTTGTTCTAGACACAGAGAGTTTTCCATCAATATATTATACACCTCAATCACACCAATGGGTGAGTGATTTTATACGGATTTTTCAACAAACAGAACTTCATGCTTAGATCTAAGTTCGAAACCCGATGAACCCGACCCGATGAACCCGAAAACCGATTAGACCCGAAGTCCGAAACTCGAACTTTACTTAGGAAGGGTTTTGGGGCCTGTTTTGTCCACCCGAAACCCGATCGGGTTGATGGTTTTTCGGCCCGACCCGACCCGACCGATGCTCACCCCTAGTTTTTAGTAGAAAATAACATTGACAAGTTACAGCTTCCGTCCTACAAACGTTTTGACGATTTACTCATACTTAGAGAACAAATTAAGATTTGACATCTAAATTAAAAACGTACTACTATTTCTTAGGAATCTAATCGCCTAAAATGCACATTTTTTGGATCAATGACCAATTTTATATGAATTTTACAAAAACAGTGCGCAAAACCCGTTTTAACATGACAGTTTTGGAAATACACTATTTCGAGCCCCTTAAAGTCACAATTAGATCTCGTTGTAAACTAGAAAGTTGTTCTAGACCCAGAGAGCTTTCCATCGATATATTATACACCTCAATCAGACCAATGAGTGAGTGATTTTATACGGATTTTTCAACAAACAGAACTTTATGCTTAGATCTAAGTCCGAAACCCGATGAACCCGAAAACCGATTAGACCCGAAGTCCGAAACTCGAACTTTACTTAGGAAGGGTTTCGGGGCCTGTTTTGTCCACCCGAAACCCGATCGGGTTGGGGTTTTTTCGGCCCGACCCGACCAATGCTCACCCCTAGTTTTTAGTAGAAAACAACTTTGAAAAGTTACAGCTTCCGTCCTACAAACGTTTTGACGATTTACTCATACTTAGATAACAAATTAAGATTTTACATCTAAATTAAAAACGTACTACTATTTCTTAGGAATCTAATCGCCTAAAATGCACATTTTTTGGATCAATGACCAATTTTATATTAATTTTACAAAAACAGTGCGCTAACCCCGTTTTAACATGACCAGTTTTGGAAATACACTATTTCGAGCCCCTTAAAGTCACAATTAGATCTCGTTGTAAACTGGAAAGTTGTTCTAGACACAGAGAGCTTTCCATCTATATATTATACACCTCAATCAGACCAATGGGTGAGTGATTTTATACGGATTTTTCAACAAACAAAACTTTATGCTTAGATCTAAGTCCGAAACCCGATGAACCCGACCCGATGAACCCGAAAACCGATTAGACCCGAAGTCCGAAACTCGAACTTTACTTGGGAAGGGTTTCGGGGCCTGTTTTGTCCACCCGAATCCCGATCGGGTTGGGGGGTTTTCGGCCCAACCCGACCCGACCGATGCTCACCCCTAGTTTTTAGTAGAAAACAACTTTGAAAAGTTACAGCTTCCGTCCTACAAACGTTTTGACGATTTACTCATACTTAGAGAACAAATTAAGATTTGACATATAAATTAAAAACGTACTACTATTTCTTAGGAATCTAATCGCCTAAAATGCACATTTTTTGGATCAATGACCTATTTTATATGAATTTTACAACAACAGTGCGCAAAACCCGTTTTAACATGACCAGTTTTGGAAATACACTATTTCGAGCCCCTTAAAGTCACAATTAGATCTCGTTTTAAACTAGAAAGTTGTTCTAGACACAGAGAGCTTTCCATCAATATATTATACACCTCAATCACACCAATGGGTGAGTGATTTTATACGGATTTTTCAACAAACAGAACTTTATGCTTAGATCTTAGTCCGAAACCCGATGAACCCGACCCGATGAACCCGAAAACCGATTAGACCCGAAGTCCGAAACTCGAACTTTACTTAGGAAGGGTTTTGGGGCCTGTTTTGTCCACTCGAAAGCCAATCGGGTTGGGGATTTTTCGGGCCGACCCGACCCGACCGATGCTCACCCCTAGTTTTTAGTAGAAAAAAACTTTGAAAAGTTACAGCTTCTGTCCTACCAACGTTTTGACGATTTACTCATACTTAGAGAACAAATTAAGATTTAACATCTAAATTAAAAACGTACTACTATTTCTTAGGAATCTAATCGCCTAAAATGCACATTTTTTGGATCAATGACCAATTTTATATGTATTTTACAAAAAC
The DNA here is from genome assembly GCA_033807775.1 of Saussurea involucrata. Taxonomy (NCBI): domain Eukaryota; kingdom Viridiplantae; phylum Streptophyta; class Magnoliopsida; order Asterales; family Asteraceae; genus Saussurea; species Saussurea involucrata. The sequence continues at coordinate 36,735 of JAWVWS010000709.1, read as the reverse complement.
AGTGCGCAAAACCCGTTTTAACATGACCAGTTTTGGAAATACACTATTTCGAGCCGCTTAAAGTCACAATTAGATCTCGTAGTAAACTGGAGAGTTGTTCTAGACACAGAGAGCTTTCCATCGATATATTATACACCTCAATTAGACTAATGGGTGAGTGATTTTATACGGATTTTTCAACAAACAGAACTTTATGCTTAGATCTAAGTCCGAAACCCGATGAACCCGACCCGATGAACCCGAAAACCGATTAGACCCAAAGTCCGAAACTCGAACTTTACTTAGGAAGGGTTTCGGGGCCTGTTTTGTCCACCCGAAACCCGATCGGGTTGGGGGTTTTTCGGCCCGACCCGACCCGACCGATGCTCACCCCTAGTTTTTAGTAGAAAATAACTTTGACAAGTTACAGCTTCCGTCCTACAAACGTTTTGACGATTTACTCATACTTAGAGAACAAATTAAGATTTGACATCTAAATTAAAAACGTACTACTATTTCTTAGGAATCTAATCGCTTAAAATGCACATTTTTTGGATCAATGACCAATTTTAAATGAATTTGACAAAAACAGTGCGCAAACCCGTTTTAACATGACAGTTTTGGAAATACACTATTTTGAGCCCCTTAAAGTCACAATTAGATCTCGTTGTAAACTAGAAAGTTGTTCTAGACACAGAGAGCTTTCCATCGATATATTATACACCTCAATCAGACCAGTGAGTGAGTGATTTTATACGGATTTTTCAACAAACAGAACTTTATGCTTAGATCTAAGTCCGAAACCCAATGAACCCGAAACCCGAGTAGACCCGAAGTCCGAAACTCGAACTTTACTTAGGAAGGGTTTCGGGGCCTGTTTTGTCCACCCGAAACCCGATCGGGTTGGGGGTTTTTCGGCCCGACCCGACCCGACCGATGCTCACCACTAGTTTTTAGTAGAAAACAACTTTGAAAAGTTACAGCTTCCGTCCTACTAACGTTTTGACGATTTACTCATACTTAGAGAACAAAATTAAGATTTGACATCTAAATTAAAAACGTACTACTATTTCTTAGGAATCTAATCGCCTAAAATGCACATTTTTTGGATCAATGACCAATTTTATATGTATTTTACAAAAACAGTGCGCAAAACCCGTTTTAACATGACCAGTTTTGGAAATACACTATTTCGAGCCCCTTAAAGTCACAATTAGATCTCGTTGTAAACTGGAAAGTTGTTCTAGACACAGAGAGCTTTCCATCGATATATTATACACCTCAATCAGACCAATGGGTGAGTAATTTTATACGGATTTTTCAACAAACAGAACTTTATGCTTAGATCTAAGTCCGAAACCCAATGAACCCGACCCGATGAACCCGAAAACCGATTAGACCCGAAGTCCGAAACTCGAACTTTACTTAGGAAGGGTTTCGGGGCCTGTTTTGTCCACCCGAAACCCGATCGGGTTGGGGGGTTTTCGGCCCGACCCGACCCGACCGATGTTCACCCCTAGTTTTTAGTAGAAAACAACTTTGAAAAGTTACAGCTTCCGTCCTACAAACGTTTTGACGATTTACTCATAGTTAGAGAACAAATTAAGATTTGACATCTAAATTAAAAACGTACTACTATTTCTTAGGAATCTAATTGCCTAAAATGCACATTTTTTGGATCAATGACCAATTTTATATGAATTTTACAAAAACAGTGCGCAAAACCCGTTTTAACATGGCCAGTTTTGGAAATACACTATTTCGAGCCCCTTAAAGTCACAATTAGATCTCGTTGTAAACTAGAAAGTTGTTCTAGACAGAGATCTTTCCATCGATATATTATACACCTCAATCAGACCAATGGGTGAGTGATTTTATACGGATTTTTCAACAAACAGAACTTTATGCTTAGATCTAAGTCTGAAACCCGATGAACCCGACCCGGTGAACCCGAAACCGATTAGACCCGAAGTCCGAAACTTGAACTTTACTTAGGAAGGGTTTCGGGGCCTGTTTTGTCCACCCGAAACCCGATCGGGTTGGGGGGTTTTTGGCCCAACCCGACCCGACCGATGCTCACCCCTAGTTTTTAGTAGAAAACAACTTTGAAAAGTTACAGCTTCCGTCCTACTAAAGTTTTGATGATTTACTCATACTTAGAGAACAAATTAAGATTTGACGTCTAAATTAAAAACGTACTACTATTTCTTAGGAATCTAATCGCCTAAAATGCACATTTTTTGGATCAATGACCAATTTTATATGAATTTTTCAAAAACAGTGTGCAAAACCCGTTTTAACATGACCAGTTGTTGAAATACTCTATTTCGAGCCCCTTAAAATCACAATTAGATTTCGTTGTAAACTAGAAAGTTCTTCTAGACACAGAGAGCTTTCCATCGATATATTATACACCTCAATCAGACCAATGAGTGAGTGATTTTATACGGATTTTTCAACAAACATAACTTTATGCTTAGATCTAAGTCCGAAACCGGATGAACCCGACCCGATGAACCCGAAAACCGATTAGACCCGAAGTACGAAACTCGAACTTTACTCAGGAAGGGTTTCGGGGCCTGTTTTGTCCACCCGAAACCCGATCGGGATTGGGGGTTTTTCGGCCCTACCCGACCCGACCGATGCGCACCCCTAGTTTTTAGTAGAAAACAACTTTGAAAAGTTACAGCTTCCGTCCTACAAACGTTTTGATGATTTACTCATACTTAGAGAACAAATTAATATTTGACGTCTAAATTAAAAACGTACTACTATTTCTTAGGAATCTAATCGCCTAAAATGCACATTTTTTGGATCAATGACCAATTTTATATGAATTTTTAAAAAACAGTGTGCAAAACCCGTTTTAACATGACCAGTTTTGGAAATACACTATTTCGAGCCCCTTAAAGTCACAATTAGATCTCGTTGTAAACTAGAAAGTTGTTCTAGACACAGAGAGCTGTCCATCGATATATTATACACCTCAATCAGACCAATGAGTGAGTGATTTTATACGGATTTTTCAACAAACATAACTTTATGCTTAGATCTAAGTCCGAAACCGGATGAACCCGACCCAATGAACCCCAAAACCGATTAGACCCGAAGTCCGAAAGTTGAACTTTACTTAGGAAGGGTTTCGGGGCCTGTTTTGTCCACCCGAAACCCGATCGGGTTGGGGGTTTTTCGGCCTGACCCGACCCGACCGATGCTCACCCCTAGATTTTAGTAGAAAACAACTTTGAAAAGTTACAGCTTCCGTCCTACAAACGTTTTGACGATTTCCTCATACTTAGAGAACAAATTAATATTTGACATCTTAATTAAAAACATACTACTAATTCTTAGGAATCTAATCGCCTAAAATGCACATTTTTTGGATCAATGACCAATTTTATATGAATTTTACAAAAACTGTGCGCAAAACCCGTTTTAACATGACCAGTTTTGGAAATACACTATTTCGAGCCCCTTAAAGTCACAATTAGATCTCGTTGTAAACTAGAATGTTGTTCTAGACCCAGATTGCTTTCCATCGATATATTATACACCTGAATCAGACCAATGGGAGAGAGATTTTATACGGATTTTTCAACAAAAAGAACTTTATGCTTAGATCTAAGTCCGAACCCGATGAACCCGACCCGATGAACCCGAAAACCGATTAGACCCGAAGTCCGAAACTCGAACTTTACTTAGGAAGGGTTTCGGGGCCTGTTTTGTCCACCCGAAACCCGATCGGGTTGGGGGTTTTTCGGCCCGACCCGACCCGACCGATGCTCACCCCTAGTTTTTAGTAGAAAACAACTTTGAAAAGTTACAGCTTCCGTTCTACAAACGTTTTGACGATTTACTTATACTTAGAGAACAAATTAAGATTTGACATCTAAATTAAAAACGTACTACTATTTCTTAGGAATCTAATCGCCTAAAATGCACATTTTTTGGATCAATGACCAATTTTATATGAATTTTTCAAAAACAGTGTGCACATCCCGTTTTAACATGACCAGTTTTGGAAATACACTATTTCGAGCCCCTTAAAGTCACAATTAGATCTCGTTGTAAACTAGAAAGTTGTTCTAGACACAGAGAGCTTTCCATCGAAATATTATACACCTGAATCAGACCAATGAGTGAGTGATTTTATACGGATTTTTCAACAAAAAGAACTTTATGCTTAGATCTAAGTCCGAAACCCGATGAACCCGACCCGATGAACCCGAAAACCGATTAGACCCGAAGTCCGAAACTCGAACTTTACTTAGGAAGGGTTTTGGGGCGTGTTTTGTCCACCCGAAACCCGATCGGGTTGGAGGTTTTTCGGCCCGACCCGACCCGACCGATGTTCACCCCTAGTTTTTGGTAGAAAACAACTTTGTCAAGTTACAGCTTCCGTCCTACAAACGTTTTGACGATTTACTCATACTTAGAAAACCAATTAAGATTTGACATCTAAATTAAAAACATACTACTATTTCTTTGGAATCTAATCGCCTAAAATGCACATTTTTTGGATCAATGACCAATTTTATATGAATTTTACAAAAACACTGCGCAAAACCCGTTTTAACATGACCAGTTTTGGAATAACACTATTTCGAGCCCCTTAAAGTCACAATTAGATCTCGTTGTAAACTAGAAAGTTGTTCTAGACACAGAGAGATTTCCATCGATATATTATACACCTGAATCAGACCAATGGGAGAGAGATTTTATACGGATTTTTCAACAAACAGAAATTTATGCTTAGATCTAAGTCCGAAACCCGATGACCCGACCCGATGAACCCGAAAACCGATTAGACCCGAAGTCCGAAACTCGAACTTTACTTAGGAAGGGTTTCGGGGCCTGTTTTGTCCACCCGAAACCCGATTGGGTTGGGGGTTTTTCGGCCCGACCCGACCCGACCGATGCTCACCCCTAGTTTTTAGTAGGAAACAACTTTGAAAAGTTACAGCTTCCGTCCTACAAACGTTTTGACGATTTACTTATACTTAGAGAACAAATTAAGATTCTAAATTAAAAACGTACTACTATTTCTTAGGAATCTAATCGCCTAAAATGCACATTTTTTGGATCAATGACCAATTTTATATGAATTTTTCAAAAACAGTGTGCAAAACCCGTTTTAACAGGACCAGTTTTGGAAATACACTATTTCGAGCCCCTTATAGTCACAATTAGATCTCGTTGTAAACTAGAAAGTTGTTCTAGACACAGAGAGCTTTCCATCGATATATTATACACCTCAATCAGACCAATGAGTGAGTGATTTTATACGGATTTTTCAACAAAAAGAACTTTATGCTTAGATCTAAGTCCGAAACCCGATGAACCCGAAAACCGATTAGACCCGAAGTCCGAAACTCGAACTTTACTTAGGAAGGGTTTCGGGGGCCTGTTTTGTCCATCCGAAACCCGATCGGGTTGGGGGTTTTTCGGCCCAACCCGAACCGACCGATGCTCACCCCTAGTTTTTAGTAGAAAACAACTTTGAAAAGTTACAGCTTCCGTCCTACAAACGTTTTGACGATTTACTTATACTTAGAGAACAAATTAAGATTTGACATCTAAATTAAAAACGTACTACTATTTCTTAGGAATCTAATCGCCTAAAATGCACATTTTTTGGATCAATGACCAATTTTATATGAATTTTTCAAAAACAGTGTGCAAAACCCGTTTTAACAGGACCAGTTTTGGAAATACACTATTTCGAGCCCCTTATAGTCACAATTAGATCTCGTTGTAAACTAGAAAGTTGTTTTAGAGACAGAGAGCTTTCCATCGATATATTATACACCTCAATCAGACCAATGAGTGAGTGATTTTATACGGATTTTTCAACAAAAAGAACTTTATGCTTAGATCTAAGTCCGAACCCGATGAACCCGACCCGATGAACCCGAAAACCGATTAGACCCGAAGTCCGAAACTCAAACTTTACTTAGGAAGGGTTTCGGGGCCTGTTTTGTCCACCCGAAACCCGATCGGGTTGGGGGTTTTTCGGCCCGACCCGAACCGACCGATGCTCACCCCTAGTTTTTAGTAGAAAACAACTTTGACAAGTTACAGCTTCCGTCCTACAAACGTTTTGACGATTTACTCATACTTAGAGAACAAATTAAGATTTGACATAGAAATTAAAAACGTACTACTATTTCTTAGGAATCTAATCGCCTAAAATGCACATTTTTTGGATCAATGACCAATTTTATATGAATTTTACAAAAACAGTGCGCAAAACCCGTTTTAACATGACAGTTTTGGAAATACACTATTTCGAGCCCCTTAAAGTCACAATTAGATCTCGTTGTAAACTAGAATGTTGTTCTAGACCCAGAGAGCTTTCCATCGATATATTATACACCTCAATCAGACCAATGAGTGAGTGATTTTATACGGATTTTTCAACAAACAGAACTTTATGCTTAGATCTAAGTCCGAAACCCGATGAACCCGACCCGATAAACCCGAAAACCGATTAGACCCGAAGTCCGAAACTCGAACTTTACTTAGGAAGGGTTTCGGGGCCTGTTTTGTCCACCCGAAACCCGATCGGGTTGGGGGGTTTTCGGCCCGACCCGACCCGACCGATGCTCACCGCTAGTTTTTAGTAGAAAACAACTTTGAAAAGTTACAGCTTTCGTCCTACAAACGTTTTGACGATTTACTCATACTTAGAGAACAAAATTAAGATTTGACGTCTAAATTAAAAACGTACTACTATTTCTTAGGAATCTAATCGCCTAAAATACACATTTTTTGGATCAATGACCAATTTTATATGTATTTTACAAAAACAGGCGCAAAACGCGTTTTAACATGACCAGTTTTGGAAATACACTATTTCGAGCCCCTTAAAGTCACAATTAGATCTCGTTGTAAACTAGAAAGTTGTTCTAGACACAGAGAGCTTTCCATCGATATATTATACACCTGAATCAGACCAATGGGAGAGAGATTTTATACGGATTTTTCAACAAACAGAACTTTATGCTTAGATCTAAGTCCAAAACCCGATGACCCGACCCGATGAACCCGAAAACCGATTAGACCCGAAGTCCGAAACTCGAACTTTACTTAGGAAGGGTTTCGGGGCCTGTTTTGTCCACCCGAAACCCGATTGGGTTGGGGGTTTTTCGGCCCGACCCGACCCGACCGATGCTCACCCCTAGTTTTTAGTAGGAAACAACTTTGAAAAGTTACAGCTTCCGTCCTACAAACGTTTTGACGATTTACTTATACTTAGAGAACAAATTAAGATTCTAAATTAAAAACGTACTACTATTTCTTAGGAATCTAATCGCCTAAAATGCACATTTTTTGGATCAATGACCAATTTTATATGAATTTTTCAAAAACAGTGTGCAAAACCCGTTTTAACAGGACCAGTTTTGGAAATACACTATTTCGAGCCCCTTATAGTCACAATTAGATCTCGTTGTAAACTAGAAAGTTGTTCTAGACACAGAGAGCTTTCCATCGATATATTATACACCTCAATCAGACCAATGAGTGAGTGATTTTATACGGATTTTCAACAAAAAGAACTTTATGCTTAGATCTAAGTCCGAAACCCGATGAACCCGAAAACCGATTAGACCCGAAGTCCGAAACTCGAACTTTACTTAGGAAGGGTTTCGGGGGCCTGTTTTGTCCACCCGAAACCCGATCGGGTTGGGGGTTTTTCGGCCCAACCCGAACCGACCGATGCTCACCCCTAGTTTTTAGTAGAAAACAACTTTGAAAAGTTACAGCTTCCGTCCTACAAACGTTTTGACGATTTACTTATACTTAGAGAACAAATTAAAATTTGACATCTAAATTAAAAACGTACTACTATTTCTTAGGAATCTAATCGCCTAAAATGCACATTTTTTGGATCAATGACCAATTTTATATGAATTTTTCAAAAACAGTGTGCAAAACCCGTTTTAACAGGACCAGTTTTGGAAATACACTATTTCGAGCCCCTTATAGTCACAATTAGATCTCGTTGTAAACTAGAAAGTTGTTTTAGAGACAGAGAGTTTTCCATCGATATATTATACACCTCAATCAGACCAATGAGTGAGTGATTTTATACGGATTTTTCAACAAAAAGAACTTTATGCTTAGATCTAAGTCCGAACCCGATGAACCCGACCCGATGAACCCGAAAACCGATTAGACCCGAAGTCCGAAACTCAAACTTTACTTAGGAAGGGTTTCGGGGCCTGTTTTGTCCACCCGAAACCCGATCGGGTTGGGGGTTTTTCGGCCCGACCCGAACCGACCGATGCTCACCCCTAGTTTTTAGTAGAAAACAACTTTGACAAGTTACAGCTTCCGTCCTACAAACGTTTTGACGATTTACTCAAACTTAGAGAACAAATTAAGATTTGACATCGAAATTAAAAACGTACTACTATTTCTTAGGAATCTAATCGCCTAAAATGCACATTTTTTGGATCAATGACCAATTTTATATGAATTTTACAAAAACAGTGCGCAAAACCCGTTTTAACATGACAGTTTTGGAAATACACTATTTCGAGCCCCTTAAAGTCACAATTAGATCTCGTTGTAAACTAGAATGTTGTTCTAGACCAAGAGAGCTTTCCATCGATATATTATACACCTCAATCAGACCAATGAGTGAGTGATTTTATACGGATTTTTCAACAAACAGAACTTTATGCTTAGATCTAAGTCCGAAACCCGATGAACCCGACCCGATAAACCCGAAAACCGATTAGACCCGAAGTCCGAAACTCGAACTTTACTTAGGAAGGGTTTCGGGGCCTGTTTTGTCCACCCGAAACTCGATCGGGTTGGGGGGTTTTCGGCCCGACCCGACCCGACCGATGCTCACCGCTAGTTTTTAGTAGAAAACAACTTTGAAAAGTTACAGCTTTCGTCCTACAAATGTTTTGACGATTTACTCATACTTAGAGAACAAAATTAAGATTTGACGTCTAAATTAAAAACGTACTACTATTTCTTAGGAATCTAATCGCCTAAAATACACATTTTTTGGATCAATGACCAATTTTATATGTATTTTACAAAAACAGGCGCAAAACGCGTTTTAACATGACCAGTTTTGGAAATACACTATTTCGAGCCCCTTAAAGTCACAATTAGATCTCGTTGTAAACTAGAAAGTTGTTCTAGACACAGAGAGCTTTCCATCGATATATTATACACCTGAATCAGATCAATGAGTGAGTGATTTTATACAGATTTTTCAACAAACAGAACTTTATGCTTAGATCTAAGTCCGAAACCCGATGACCCGACCCGATGAACCCGAAAACCGATTAGACCCGAAGTCCGAAACTCGAACTTTACTTAGGAAGAGTTTCGGGGCCTGTTTTGTCCACCCGAAACCCGATCGGGTTGGGGGTTTTTCGGCCCGACCCGACCCGACCGATGCTCACCCCTAGTTTTTAGTAGAAAACAACTTTGAAAAGTTACAGCTTCCGTCCTACAAACGTTTTGACGATTTACTTATACTTAGAGAACAAATTAAGATTTGACATCTAAATTAAAAACGTACTACTATTTCTTAGGAATCTAATCGCCTAAAATGCACATTTTTTGGATCAATGACCAATTTTATATGAATTTTACAAAAACACTGCGCAAAACCCGTTTTAACATGACCAGTTTTGGAATAACACTATTTCGAGCCCCTTAAAGTCACAATTAGATCTCGTTGTAAACTAGAAAGTTGTTCTAGACACAGAGAGATTTCCATCAATATATTATACACCTGAATCAGACCAATGGGAGAGAGATTTTATACGGATTTTTAAACAAACAGAACTTTATGCTTAGATCTAAGTCTGAAACCCGATGACCCGACCCGATGAACCCGAAAACCGATTAGACCCGAAGTCCGAAACTCGAACTTTACTTAGGAAGGGTTTCGGGGCCTGTTTTGTCCACCCGAAACCCGATCGGGTTGGGGGTTTTTCGGCCCGACCCGACCCGACCGATGCTCACCCCTAGTTTTTAGTAGAAAACAACTTTGAAAAGTTACAGCTTCCGTCGTACAAACGTTTTGACGATTTACTTATACTTAGAGAACAAATTAAGATTTGACATCTAAATTAAAAACGTACTACTATTTCTTAGGAATCTAATCGCCTAAAATGCACATTTTTTGGATCAATGACCAATTTTATATGAATTTTACAAAAACACTGCGCAAAACCCGTTTTAACATGACCAGTTTTGGAATAACACTATTTCGAGCCCCTTAAAGTCACAATTAGATCTCGTTGTAAACTAGAAAGTTGTTCTAGACACAGAGAGATTTCCATCAATATATTATACACCTGAATCAGACCAATGGGAGAGAGATTTTATACGGATTTTTCAACAAACAGAACTTTATGCTTAGATCTAAGTCTGAAACCGGATGACCCGACCCGATGAACCCGAAAACCGATTAGACCCGAAGTCCGAAACTCGAACTTTACTTAGGAAGGGTTTCGGGGCCTGTTTTGTCCACCCGAAACCCGATCGGGTTGGGGGTTTTTCGGCCCGACCCGACCCGACCGATGCTCAACCCTAGTTTTTAGTAGAAAACAACTTTGAAAAGTTACAGCTTCCGTCCTACAAACGTTTTGACGATTTACTTATACTTAGAGAACAAATTAAGATTTGACATCTAAATTAAAAACGTACTACTATTTCTTAGGAATCTAATCGCCTAAAATGCACATTTTTTGGATCAATGACCAATTTTATATGGATTTTTCAAAAACAGTGTGCAAAACCCGTTTTAACAGGACCAGTTTTGGAAATACACTATTTCGAGCCCCTTATAGTCACAATTAGATCTCGTTGTAAACTAGAAAGTTGTTTTAGAGACAGAGAGCTTTCCATCGATATATTATACACCTCAATCAGACCAATGAGTGAGTGATTTTATACGGATTTTTCAACAAAAAGAACTTTATGCTTAGATCTAAGTCCGAACCCGATGAACCCGACCCGATGAACCCGAAAACCGATTAGACCCGAAGTCCGAAACTCAAACTTTACTTAGGAAGGGTTTCGGGGCCTGTTTTGTCCACCCGAAACCCGATCGGGTTGGGGGTTTTTCGGCCCGACCCGAACCGACCGATGCTCACCCCTAGTTTTTAGTAGAAAACAACTTTGACAAGTTACAGCTTCCGTCCTACAATCGTTTTGACGATTTACTCATACTTAGAGAACAAATTAAGATTTGACATCGAAATTAAAAACGTACTACTATTTCTTAGGAATCTAATCGCCTAAAATGCACATTTTTTGGATCAATGACCAATTTTATATGAATTTTACAAAAACAGTGCGCAAAACCCGTTTTAACATGACAGTTTTGGAAATACACTATTTCGAGCCCCTTAAAGTCACAATTAGATCTCGTTGTAAACTAGAATGTTGTTCTAGACCCAGAGAGCTTTCCATCGATATATTATACACCTCAATCAGACCAATGAGTGAGTGATTTTATACGGATTTTTCAACAAACAGAACTTTATGCTTAGATCTAAGTCCGAAACCCGATGAACCCGACCCGATAAACCCGAAAACTGATTAGACCCGAAGTCCGAAACTCGAACTTTACTTAGGAAGGGTTTCGGGGCCTGTTTTGTCCACCCGAAACCCGATCGGGTCGGGGGGTTTTCGGCCCGACCCGACCCGACCCGACCGATGCTCACCACTAGTTTTTAGTAGAAAACAACTTTGAAAAGTTACAGCTTCCGTCCTACAAACGTTTTGACGATTTACTTATACTTAGAGAACAAATTAAGATTTGACATCTAAATTAAAAACGTACTACTAATTCTTAGGAATCTAATCGCCTAAAATGCACATTTTTTGGATCAATGACCAATTTTATATGTATTTTACAAAAACAGGCGCAAAACGCGTTTTAACATGACCAATTTTGGAAATACACTATTTCGAGCCCCTTAAAGTCACAATTAGATCTCGTTGTAAACTAGAAAGTTGTTCTAGACACAGAGAGCTTTCCATCGATATATTATACACCTGAATCAGACCAATGGGAGAGAGATTTTATACGGATTTTTCAACAAACTGAACTTTATGCTTAGATCTAAGTCCGAAACCCGATGACCCGACCCGATGAACCCGAAAACCGATTAGACCCGAAGTCCGAAACTCGAACTTTACTTAGGAAGAGTTTCGGGGCCTGTTTTGTCCACCCGAAACCCGATCGGGTTGTGGGTTTTTCGGCCCGACCCGACCGATGCTCACCCCTAGTTTTTAGTAGAAAACAACTTTAAAAAGTTACAGCTTCCGTCCTACAAACGTTTTGACGATTTACTTATACTTAGAGAACAAATTAAGATTTGACATCTAAATTAAAAACGTACTACTATTTCTTAAGAATCTAATCGCCTAAAATGCACATTTTTTGGATCAATGACCAATTTTATATGAATTTTACAAAAACACTGCGCAAAACCCGTTTTAACATGACCAGTTTTGGAATAACACTATTTCGAGCCCCTTAAAGTCACAATTAGATCTCGTTGTAAACTAGAAAGTTGTTCTAGACACAGAGAGATTTCCATCAATATATTATACACCTGAATCAGACCAATGGGAGAGAGATTTTATACGGATTTTTAAACAAACAGAACTTTATGCTTAGATCTAAGTCTGAAACCCGATGACCCGACCCGATGAAGCCGAAAACCGATTAGACCCGAAGTCCGAAACTCGAACTTTACTTAGGAAGGGCTTCGGGGCCTGTTTTGTCCACCCGAAACCCGATCGGGTTGGGGGTTTTTCGGCCCGACCCGACCGATGCTCACCCCTAGTTTTTAGTAGAAAACAACTTTGAAAAGTTACAGCTTTCGTCCTACAAACGTTTTGACGATTTACTCATACTTAGAGAACAAATTAAGATTTAACATCTAAATTAAAAACGTACTACTATTTCTTAGGAATCTAATCGCCTAAAATGCACATTTTTTGGATCAATGACCAATTTTATATGAATTTTACAAAAACAGTGTGCAAAACTCGTTTTAACATGACCAGTTTTGGAAATACACTATTTCGGGCCCCTTAAAGTCACAATTAGATCTCGTTGTAAACTAGATATTTATTCTAGACACAAAGAGCTTTCCATCGATATATTATACACCTCAATCAGACCAATGAGTGATTTTATACGAATTTTTCAACAAACAGAACTTTATGCTTAGATCTAAGTCTGAAACCCGATGAACCCGACCCGATGAAGCCGAAAACCGATTAGACCCGAAGTCCGAAACTCGAACTTTACTTAGGAAGGGCTTCGGGGCCTGTTTTGTCCACCCGAAACCCGATCGGGTTGGGGGTTTTTCGGCCCGACCCGACCGATGCTCACCCCTAGTTTTTAGTAGAAAACAACTTTGAAAAGTTACAGCTTCCGCCCTACAAACGTTTTGACGATTTACTCATACTTAGAGAACAAATTAAGATTTGACATCTAAATTAAAAACGTACTACTATTTCTTAGGAATCTAATCGCCTAAAATGCACATTTTTTGGATCAATGACCAATTTTATATGAATTTTACAAAAACAGTGTGCAAAACTCGTTTTAACATGACCACTTTTGGAAATACACTATTTCGAGCCCCTTAAAGTCACAATTAGATCTCGTTGTAAACTAGAAAGTTGTTCTAGACACAAAGAGTTTTCCATCGAAATATTATACACCTCAATCAGACCATTGAGTGATTTTATACGGATTTTTCAACAAACAGAACTTTATGCTTAGATCTAAGTCCGAAACCCGATGAACCCGACCCGATGAACCCGAAAACCGATTAGACCCGAAGTCTGAAACTCGAACTTTACTTAGGAAGGGTTTCGGGGCCTGTTTTGTCCACCCGAAACCCGATCGGGTTGGGGGTTTTTCGGCCCGACCCTACCGATGCTCACCCCTAGTTTTTAGTAGAAAACAACTTTGAAAAGTTACAGCTTCCGTCCTACAAACGTTTTGACGATTTACTCATACTTAGAGAAAAAATTAAGATTTGACATCTAAATTAAAAACGTACTACTATTTCTTAGGAATCTAATCGCCTAAAATGCACATTTTTTGGATCAATGACCAATTTTATATGAATTTTACAAAAACAGTGTGCAAAACTCGTTTTAACATGACCAGTTTTGGAAATACACTATTTCGAGCCCCTTAAAGTCACAATTAGATCTCGTTGTAAACTAGAAAGTTGTTCTAGACACAAAGAGTTTTCCATCGATATATTATACACCTCAATCAGACCAATTAGTGATTTTATACGGATTTTTCAACAAACAGAACTTTATGCTTAGATCTAAGTCCGAAACCCGATGAACCCGACCCGATGAACCCGAAAACCGATTAGACCCGAAGTCTGAAACTCGAACTTTACTTAGGAAAGGTTTCGAGGATTGTTTTGTCCACCCGAAACCCGATCGGGTTGGGGGTTTTTCGGCCCGACCCGACGGATGCTCACCCCTAGTTTTTAGTAGAAAACAACTTTGAAAAGTTACATCTTCCGTCCTACAAACGTTTTGACGATTTACTCATACTTAGAGAACAAATTAAGATTTAACATCTAAATTAAAAACGTACTACTATTTCTTAGGAATCTAATCGCCTAAAATGCACATTTTTTGGATCAATGACCAATTTTATATGAATTTTACAAAAACAGTGTGCAAAACTCGTTTTAACATGACCAGTTTTGGAAATACACTATTTCGAGCCCCTTAAAGTCACAATTAGATCTCGTTGTAAACTAGATATTTATTCTAGACACAAAGAGCTTTCCATCGATATATTATACACCTCAATCAGACCAATGAGTGATTTTATACGAATTTTTCAACAAACAGAACTTTATGCTTAGATCTAAGTCTGAAACCCGATGAACCCGACCCGATGAAGCCGAAAACCGATTAGACCCGAAGTCCGAAACTCGAACTTTACTTAGGAAGGGCTTCGGGGCCTGTTTTGTCCACCCGAAACCCGATCGGGTTGGGGGTTTTTCGGCCCGACCCGACCGATGCTCACCCCTAGTTTTTAGTAGAAAACAACTTTAAAAAGTTACAGCTTCCGTCCTACAAACGTTTTGACGATTTACTCATACTTAGAGAACAAATTAAGATTTGACATCTAAATTAAAAACGTACTACTATTTCTTAGGAATCTAATCGCCTAAAATGCACATTTTTTGGATCAATGACCAATTTTATATGAATTTTACAAAAACAGTGTGCAAAACTCGTTTTAACATGACCAGTTTTGGAAATACACTATTTCGAGCCCCTTAAAGTCACAATTAGATCTCGTTGTAAACTAGAAAGTTGTTCTAGACACAAAGAGTTTTCCATCAAAATATTATACACCTCAATCAGACCATTGAGTGATTTTATACGGATTTTTCAACAAACAGAACTTTATGCTTAGATCTAAGTCCGAAACCCGATGAACCCGACCCGATGAACCCGAAAACCGATTAGACCCGAAGTCTGAAACTCGAACTTTACTTAGGAAGGGTTTCGGGGCCTGTTTTGTCCACCCGAAACCCGATCGGGTTGGGGGTTTTTCGGCCCGACCCGACCGATGCTCACCCCTAGTTTTTAGTAGAAAACAACTTTGAAAAGTTACAGCTTCCGTCCTACAAACGTTTTGACGATTTACTCATACTTAGAGAAAAAATTAAGATTTGACATCTAAATTAAAAACGTACTACTATTTCTTAGGAATCTAATCGCCTAAAATGCACATTTTTTGGATCAATGACCAATTTTATATGAATTTTACAAAAACAGTGTGCAAAACTCGTTTTAACATGACCAGTTTTGGAAATACACTATTTCGAGCCCCTTAAAGTCACAATTAGATCTCGTTGTAAACTAGAAAGTTGTTCTAGACACAAAGAGTTTTCCATCGATATATTATACACCTCAATCAGACCAATTAGTGATTTTATACGGATTTTTCAACAAACAGAACTTTATGCTTAGATCTAAGTCCGAAACCCGATGAACCCGACCCGATGAACCCGAAAACCGATTAGACCCGAAGTCTGAAACTCGAACTTTACTTAGGAAGGGTTTCGGGGATTGTTTTGTCCACCCGAAACCCGATCGGGTTGGGGGTTTTTCGGCCCGACCCGACGGATGCTCACCCCTAGTTTTTAGTAGAAAACAACTTTGAAAAGTTACAGCTTCCGTCCTACAAACGTTTTGACGATTTACTCATACTTAGAGAACAAATTAAGATTTGACATCTAAATTAAAAATGTACTACTATTTCTTAGGAAAATAATCGCCTAAAATGCACATTTTTTGGATCAATGACCAATTTTATATGAATTTTACAAAAACAGTACGCAAAACCCGTTTTAACATGACCAGTTTTGGAAATACACTATTTCGAGCCCCTTAAAGTCACAATTAGATCTCGTTGTAAACTAGAAATTTAATGTAGACACAAAGAGCTTTCCATCGATATATTATACACCTCAATCAGACCAATGAGTGATTTTTTACGGATTTTTCAACAAACAGAACTTTATGCTTAGATCTAAGTCCGAAACCCGATGAACCCGACCCGATGAAGCCGAAAACCGATTAGACCCGAAATCTGAAACTCGAACTTTAATTAGGAAGGGTTTCGGGTCCTGTTTTGTCCACCCGAAACCCGATCGGGTTGGGGGTTTTTTGGCCCGACCCGACCGATGCTCACCCCTAGTTTTTAGTAGAAAACAACTTTGAAAAGTTACATCTTCCGTCCTACAAACGTTTTGACGATTTACTCATACTTAGAGAGCAAATTAAGATTTGACATCTATACTAAAAACGTACTACTATTTCTTAGGAATCTAATCGCCCAAAATGCACATTTTTTGGATCAATGACCAATTTTATATGAATTTTATAAAAACAGTGCGCAAAACCCGTTTTAACATGACCAGTTTTGGAAATACACTATTTTGAGCCCCTTAAAGTCACAATTAGATCTCGTTGTAAACTAGACGGTTATTCTAGACACAAAGAGCTTTCAATCGATATATTATACACCTCAATCAGAGCAATGAGTGATTTTATACGGATTTTTCAACAAACAGAACATTATGCTTAGATCTAAGTCTGAAACCCGATGAACCCGAAAACCGATTAGACCCGAAGTCTGAAACTCGAACTTTACTTAGGAAGGGTTTCGGGGCCTGTTTTGTCCACCTGAAACCCGATCGGGTTGGGGGTTTTTCAGCCCGACCTGACCGATGCTCACCCCTAGTTTTTAGTAGAAAACAACTTTAAAAAGTTACAGCTTCCGTCCTACAAACGTTTTGACGATTTACTTATACTTAGAGAACAAATTAAGATTTGACATCTAAATTAAAAACGTACTACTATTTCTTAGGAATCTAATCGCCTAAAATGCACATTTTTTGGATCAATGACCAATTTTATATGAATTTTACAAAAACAGTGTGCAAAACTCGTTTTAACATGACCAGTTTTGGAAATACACTATTTCGAGCCCCTTAAAGTCACAATTAGATCTCGTTGTAAACTAGAAAGTTGTTCTAGACACAAAGAGTTTTCCATCGATATATTATACACCTCAATCAGACCAATTAGTGATTTTATACGGATTTTTCAACAAACAGAACTTTATGCTTAGATCTAAGTCCGAAACCCGATGAACCCGACCCGATGAACCCGAAAACCGATTAGACCCGAAGTCTGAAACTCGAACTTTACTTAGGAAGGGTTTCGGGGATTGTTTTGTCCACCCGAAACCCGATCGGGTTGGGGGTTTTTCGGCCCGACCCGACGGATGCTCACCCCTAGTTTTTAGTAGAAAACAACTTTGAAAAGTTACAGCTTCCGTCCTACAAACGTTTTGACGATTTACTCATACTTAGAGAACAAATTAAGATTTGACATCTAAATTAAAAATGTACTACTATTTCTTAGGAAAATAATCGCCTAAAATGCACATTTTTTGGATCAATGACCAATTTTATATGAATTTTACAAAAACAGTACGCAAAACCCGTTTTAACATGACCAGTTTTGGAAATACACTATTTCGAGCCCCTTAAAGTCACAATTAGATCTCGTTGTAAACTAGAAATTTAATGTAGACACAAAGAGCTTTCCATCGATATATTATACACCTCAATCAGACCAATGAGTGATTTTTTACGGATTTTTCAACAAACAGAACTTTATGCTTAGATCTAAGTCCGAAACCCGATGAACCCGACCCGATGAAGCCGAAAACCGATTAGACCCGAAATCTGAAACTCGAACTTTAATTAGGAAGGGTTTCGGGTCCTGTTTTGTCCACCCGAAACCCGATCGGGTTGGGGGTTTTTTGGCCCGACCCGACCGATGCTCACCCCTAGTTTTTAGTAGAAAACAACTTTGAAAAGTTACATCTTCCGTCCTACAAACGTTTTGACGATTTACTCATACTTAGAGAGCAAATTAAGATTTGACATCTATACTAAAAACGTACTACTATTTCTTAGGAATCTAATCGCCCAAAATGCACATTTTTTGGATCAATGACCAATTTTATATGAATTTTACAAAAACAGTGCGCAAAACCCGTTTTAACATGACCAGTTTTGGAAATACACTATTTTGAGCCCCTTAAAGTCACAATTAGATCTCGTTGTAAACTAGACGGTTATTCTAGACACAAAGAGCTTTCAATCGATATATTATACACCTCAATCAGAGCAATGAGTGATTTTATACGGATTTTTCAACAAACAGAACATTATGCTTAGATCTAAGTCTGAAACCCGATGAACCCGAAAACCGATTAGACCCGAAGTCTGAAACTCGAACTTTACTTAGGAAGGGTTTCGGGGCCTGTTTTGTCCACCTGAAACCCGATCGGGTTGGGGGTTTTTCAGCCCGACCTGACCGATGCTCACCCCTAGTTTTTAGTAGAAAACAACTTTAAAAAGTTACAGCTTCCGTCCTACAAACGTTTTGACGATTTACTTATACTTAGAGAACAAATTAAGATTTGACATCTAAATTAAAAACGTACTACTATTTCTTAGGAATCTAATCGCCTAAAATGCACATTTTTTGGATCAATGACAATTTTATATGAATTTTTCAAAAACAGTGTGCAAAACCCGTTTTAACAGGACCAGTTTTGGAAATACACTATTTCGAGCCCCTTATAGTCACAATTAGATCTCGTTGTAAACTAGAAAGTTGTTCTAAACACAGAGAGCTTTCCATCGATATATTATACACCTCAATCAGACCAATGAGTGAGTGATTTTATACGGATTTTTCAACAAAAAGAACTTTATGCTTAGATCTAAGTCCGAAACCCGATGAACCCGAAAACCGATTAGACCCGAAGTCCGAAACTCGAACTTTACTTAGGAAGGGTTTCGGGGGCCTGTTTTGTCCACCCGAAACCCGATCGGGTTGGGGGTTTTTCGGCCCAACCCGAACCGACCGATGCTCACCCCTAGTTTTTAGTAGAAAACAACTTTGAAAAGTTACAGCTTCCGTCCTACAAACGTTTTGACGATTTACTTATACTTAGAGAACAAATTAAGATTTGTCATCTAAATTAAAAACGTACTACTATTTCTTAGGAATCTAATCGCCTAAAATGCACATTTTTTGGATCAATGACCAATTTTATATGAATTTTTCAAAAACAGTGTGCAAAACCCGTTTTAACAGGACCAGTTTTGGAAATACACTATTTCGAGCCCCTTATAGTCACAATTAGATCTCGTTGTAAACTAGAAAGTTGTTTTAGAGACAGAGAGCTTTCCATCGATATATTATACACCTCAATCAGACCAATGAGTGAGTGATTTTATACGGATTTTTCAACAAAAAGAACTTTATGCTTAGATCTAAGTCCGAACCCGATGAACCCGAAAACCGATTAGACCCGAAGTCCGAAACTCAAACTTTACTTAGGAAGGGTTTCGGGGCCTGTTTTGTCCACCCGAAACCCGATCGGGTTGGGGGTTTTTCGGCCCGACCCGAACCGACCGATGCTCACCCCTAGTTTTTAGTAGAAAACAACTTTGACAAGTTACAGCTTCCGTCCTACAAACGTTTTGACGATTTACTCATACTTAGAGAACAAATTAAGATTTGACATCGAAATTAAAAACGTACTACTATTTCTTAGGAATCTAATCGCCTAAAATGCACATTTTTTGGATCAATGACCAATTTTATATGAATTTTACAAAAACAGTGCGCAAAACCCGTTTTAACATGACAGTTTTGGAAATACACTATTTCGAGCCCCTTAAAGTCACAATTAGATCTCGTTGTAAACTAGAATGTTGTTCTAGACCCAGAGAGATTTCCATCGATATATTATACACCTCAATCAGACCAATGGGTGAGTGATTTTATACGGATTTTTCAACAAACAGAACTTTATGCTTAGATCTAAGTCCGAAACCCGATGAACCCGACCCGATAAACCCGAAAACCGATTAGACCCGAAGTCCGAAACTCGAACTTTACTTAGGAAGGGTTTTGGGGCCTGTTTTGTCCACCCGAAACCCGATCGGGTTGGGGGGTTTTCGGCCCGACCCGACCCGACCGATGCTCACCGCTAGTTTTTAGTAGAAAACAACTTTGAAAAGTTACAACTTTCGTCCTACAAACGTTTTGACGATTTACTCATACTTAGAGAACAAAATTAAGATTTGACGTCTAAATTAAAAACGTACTACTATTTCTTAGGAATCTAATCGCCTAAAATACACATTTTTTGGATCAATGACCAATTTTATATGTATTTTACAAAAACAGGCGCAAAACGCGTTTTAACATGACCAGTTTTGGAAATACACTATTTCGAGCCCCTTAAAGTCACAATTAGATCTCGTTGTAAACTAGAAAGTTGTTCTAGACACAGAGAGCTTTCCATCGATATATTATACACCTGAATCAGACCAATGAGTGAGTGATTTTATACGGATTTTTCAACAAACAGAACTTTATGCTTAGATCTAAGTCCGAAACCCGATGACCCGACCCGATGAACCCGAAAACCGATTAGACCCGAAGTCCGAAACTCGAACTTTACTTAGGAAGAGTTTCGGGGCCTGTTTTGTCCACCCGAAACCCGATCGGGTTGGGGTTTTTCGGCCCGACCCGACCCGACCGATGCTCACCCCTAGTTTTTAGTAGAAAACAACTTTGAAAAGTTACAGCTTCCGTCCTACAAACGTTTTGACGATTTACTTATACTTAGAGAACAAATTAAGATTTGACATCTAAATTAAAAACGTACTACTATTTCTTAGGAATCTAATCGCCTAAAATGCACATTTTTTGGATCAATGACCAATTTTATATGAATTTTACAAAAACACTGCGCAAAACCCGTTTTAACATGACCAGTTTTGGAATAACACTATTTCGAGCCCCTTAAAGTCACAATTAGATCTCGTTGTAAACTAGAAAGTTGTTCTAGACACAGAGAGATTTCCATCAATATATTATACACCTGAATCAGACCAATGGGAGAGAGATTTTATACGGATTTTTAAACAAACAGAACTTTATGCTTAGATCTAAGTCTGAAACCCGATGACCCGACCCGATGAACCCGAAAACCGATTAGACCCGAAGTCCGAAACTCGAACTTTACTTAGGAAGGGTTTCGGGGCCTGTTTTGTCCACCCGAAACCCGATCGGGTTGGGGGTTTTTCGGCCCGACCCGACCCGACCGATGCTCACCCCTAGTTTTTAGTAGAAAACAACTTTGAAAAGTTACAGCTTCCGTCGTACAAACGTTTTGACGATTTACTTATACTTAGAGAACAAATTAAGATTTGACATCTAAATTAAAAACGTACTACTATTTCTTAGGAATCTAATCGCCTAAAATGCACATTTTTTGGATCAATGACCAATTTTATATGAATTTTACAAAAACACTGCGCAAAACCCGTTTTAACATGACCAGTTTTGGAATAACACTATTTCGAGCCCCTTAAAGTCACAATTAGATCTCGTTGTAAACTAGAAAGTTGTTCTAGACACAGAGAGATTTCCATCAATATATTATACACCTGAATCAGACCAATGGGAGAGAGATTTTATACGGATTTTTCAACAAACAGAACTTTATGCTTAGATCTAAGTCTGAAACCCGATGACCCGACCCGATGAACCCGAAAACCGATTAGACCCGAAGTCCGAAACTCGAACTTTACTTAGGAAGGGTTTCGGGGCCTGTTTTGTCCACCCGAAACCCGATCGGGTTGGGGGTTTTTCGGCCCGACCCGAACCGACCGATGCTCACCCCTAGTTTTTAGTAGAAAACAACTTTGAAAAGTTACAGCTTCCGTCCTACAAACGTTTTGACGATTTACTTATACTTAGAGAACAAATTAAGATTTGACATCTAAATTAAAAACGTACTACTATTTCTTAGGAATCTAATCGCCTAAAATGCACATTTTTTGGATCAATGACCAATTTTATATGGATTTTTCAAAAACAGTGTGCAAAACCCGTTTTAACAGGACCAGTTTTGGAAATACACTATTTCGAGCCCCTTATAGTCACAATTAGATCTCATTGTAAACTAGAAAGTTGTTTTAGAGACAGAGAGCTTTCCATCGATATATTATACACCTCAATCAGACCAATGAGTGAGTGATTTTATACGGATTTTTCAACAAAAAGAACTTTATGCTTAGATCTAAGTCCGAACCCGATGAACCCGACCCGATGAACCCGAAAACCGATTAGACCCGAAGTCCGAAACTCAAATTTTACTTAGGAAGGGTTTCGGGGCCTGTTTTGTCCACCCGAAACCCGATCGGGTTGGGGGTTTTTCGGCCCGACCCGAACCGACCGATGCTCACCCCTAGTTTTTAGTAGAAAACAACTTTGACAAGTTACAGCTTCCGTCCTACAAACGTTTTGACGATTTACTCATACTTAGAGAACAAATTAAGATTTGACATCGAAATTAAAAACGTACTACTATTTCTTAGGAATCTAATCGCCTAAAATGCACATTTTTTGGATCAATGACCAATTTTATATGAATTTTACAAAAACAGTGCGCAAAACCCGTTTTAACATGACAGTTTTGGAAATACACTATTTCGAGCCCCTTAAAGTCACAATTAGATCTTGTTGTAAACTAGAATGTTGTTCTAGACCCAGAGAGCTTTCCATCGATATATTATACACCTCAATCAGACCAATGAGTGAGTGATTTTATACGGATTTTTCAACAAACAGAACTTTATGCTTAGATCTAAGTCCGAAACCCGATGAACCCGACCCGATAAACCCTAAAACCGATTAGACCCAAAGTCTGAAACTCGAACTTTACTTAGGAAGGGTTTCGGGGCCTGTTTTTGTCCACCCGAAACCCGATCGGGTTGGGGGGTTTTCGGCCCGACCCGACCCGACCCGACCGATGCTCACCACTAGTTTTTAGTAGAAAACAACTTTGAAAAGTTACAGCTTTCGTCCTACAAACGTTTTGACGATTTACTCATACTTAGAGAACAAAATTAAGATTTGACATCTAAATTAAAAACGTACTACTATTTCTTAGGAATCTAATCGCCTAAAATGCACATTTTTTGGATCAATGACCAATTTTATATGTATTTTACAAAAACAGGCGCAAAACGCGTTTTAACATGACCAATTTTGGAAATACACTATTTCGAGCCCCTTAAAGTCACAATTAGATCTCGTTGTAAACTAGAAAGTTGTTCTAGACACAGAGAGCTTTCCATCGATATATTATACACCTGAATCAGACCAATGGGAGAGAGATTTTATACGGATTTTTCAACAAACAGAACTTTATGCTTAGATCTAAGTCCGAAACCCGATGACCCGACCCGATGAACCCGAAAACCGATTAGACCCGAAGTCCGAAACTCGAACTTTACTTAGGAAGAGTTTCGGGGCCTGTTTTGTCCACCCGAAACCCGATCGGGTTGGGGGTTTTTCGGCCCGACCCGAACCGACCGATGCTCACCCCTAGTTTTTAGTAGAAAACAACTTTAAAAAGTTACAGCTTCCGTCCTACAAACGTTTTGACGATTTACTTATACTTAGAGAACAAATTAAGATTTGACATCTAAATTAAAAACGTACTACTATTTCTTAGGAATCTAATCGCCTAAAATGCACATTTTTTGGATCAATGACCAATTTTATATGAATTTTACAAAAACACTGCGCAAAACCCGTTTTAACATGACCAGTTTTGGAATAACACTATTTCGAGCCCCTTAAAGTCACAATTAGATCTCGTTGTAAACTAGAAAGTTGTTCTAGACACAGAGAGATTTCCATCAATATATTATACACCTGAATCAGACCAATGGGAGAGAGATTTTATACGGATTTTTAAACAAACAGAACTTTATGCTTAGATCTAAGTCTGAAACCCGATGACCCGACCCGATGAAGCCGAAAACCGATTAGACCCGAAGTCCGAAACTCGAACTTTACTTAGGAAGGGTTTCGGGGCCTGTTTTGTCCACCCGAAACCCGATCGGGTTGGGGGTTTTTCGGCCCGACCCGAACCGACCGATGCTCACCCCTAGTTTTTAGTAGAAAACAACTTTGAAAAGTTACAGCTTCCGTCCTACAAACGTTTTGACGATTTACTTATACTTAGAGAACAAATTAAGATTTGACATCTAAATTAAAAACGTACTACTATTTCTTAGGAATCTAATCGCCTAAAATGCACATTTTTTGGATCAATGACCAATTTTATATGGATTTTTCAAAAACAGTGTGCAAAACCCGTTTTAACAGGACCAGTTTTGGAAATACACTATTTCGAGCCCCTTATAGTCACAATTAGATCTCGTTGTAAACTAGAAAGTTGTTTTAGAGACAGAGAGCTTTCCATCGATATATTATACACCTCAATCAGACCAATGAGTGAGTGATTTTATACGGATTTTTCAACAAAAAGAACTTTATGCTTAGATCTAAGTCCGAACCCGATGAACCCGACCCGATGAACCCGAAAACCGATTAGACCCGAAGTCCGAAACTCAAATTTTACTTAGGAAGGGTTTCGGGGCCTGTTTTGTCCACCCGAAACCCGATCGGGTTGGGGGTTTTTCGGCCCGACCCGAACCGACCGATGCTCACCCCTAGTTTTTAGTAGAAAACAACTTTGACAAGTTACAGCTTCCGTCCTACAAACGTTTTGATGATTTACTCATACTTAGAGAACAAATTAAGATTTGACATCGAAATTAAAAACGTACTACTATTTCTTAGGAATCTAATCGCCTAAAATGCACATTTTTTGGATCAATGACCAATTTTATATGAATTTTACAAAAACAGTGCGCAAAACCCGTTTTAACATGACAGTTTTGGAAATACACTATTTCGAGCCCCTTAAAGTCACAATTAGATCTTGTTGTAAACTAGAATGTTGTTCTAGACCCAGAGAGCTTTCCATCGATATATTATACACCTCAATCAGACCAATGAGTGAGTGATTTTATACGGATTTTTCAACAAACAGAACTTTATGCTTAGATCTAAGTCCGAAACCCGATGAACCCGACCCGATAAACCCTAAAACCGATTAGACCCAAAGTCTGAAACTCGAACTTTACTTAGGAAGGGTTTCGGGGCCTGTTTTTGTCCACCCGAAACCCGATCGGGTTGGGGGGTTTTCGGCCCGACCCGACCCGACCCGACCGATGCTCACCACTAGTTTTTAGTAGAAAACAACTTTGAAAAGTTACAGCTTTCGTCCTACAAACGTTTTGACGATTTACTCATACTTAGAGAACAAAATTAAGATTTGACATCTAAATTAAAAACGTACTACTATTTCTTAGGAATCTAATCGCCTAAAATGCACATTTTTTGGATCAATGACCAATTTTATATGTATTTTACAAAAACAGGCGCAAAACGCGTTTTAACATGACCAATTTTGGAAATACACTATTTCGAGCCCCTTAAAGTCACAATTAGATCTCGTTGTAAACTAGAAAGTTGTTCTAGACACAGAGAGGTTTCCATCGATATATTATACACCTGAATCAGACCAATGGGAGAGAGATTTTATACGGATTTTTCAACAAACAGAACTTTATGCTTAGATCTAAGTCCGAAACCCGATGACCCGACCCGATGAACCCGAAAACCGATTAGACCCGAAGTCCGAAACTCGAACTTTACTTAGGAAGAGTTTCGGGGCCTGTTTTGTCCACCCGAAACCCGATCGGGTTGGGGGTTTTTCGGCCCGACCCGAACCGACCGATGCTCACCCCTAGTTTTTAGTAGAAAACAACTTTAAAAAGTTACAGCTTCCGTCCTACAAACGTTTTGACGATTTACTTATACTTAGAGAACAAATTAAGATTTGACATCTAAATTAAAAACGTACTACTATTTCTTAGGAATCTAATCGCCTAAAATGCACATTTTTTGGATCAATGACCAATTTTATATGAATTTTACAAAAACACTGCGCAAAACCCGTTTTAACATGACCAGTTTTGGAATAACACTATTTCGAGCCCCTTAAAGTCACAATTAGATCTCGTTGTAAACTAGAAAGTTGTTCTAGACACAGAGAGATTTCCATCAATATATTATACACCTGAATCAGACCAATGGGAGAGAGATTTTATACGGATTTTTAAACAAACAGAACTTTATGCTTAGATCTAAGTCTGAAACCCGATGACCCGACCCGATGAAGCCGAAAACCGATTAGACCCGAAGTCCGAAACTCGAACTTTACTTAGGAAGGGCTTCGGGGCCTGTTTTGTCCACCCGAAACCCGATCGGGTTGGGGGTTTTTCGGCCCGACCCGACCGATGCTCACCCCTAGTTTTTAGTAGAAAACAACTTTGAAAAGTTACAGCTTTCGTCCTACAAACGTTTTGACGATTTACTCATACATAGAGAACAAATTAAGATTTAACATCTAAATTAAAAACGTACTACTATTTCTTAGGAATCTAATCGCCTAAAATACACATTTTTTGGATCAATAACCAATTTTATATGAATTTTACAAAAACAGTGTGCAAAACTCGTTTTAACATGACCAGTTTTGGAAATACACTATTTCGAGCCCCTTAAAGTCACAATTAGATCTCGTTGTAAACTAGATATTTATTCTAGACACAAAGAGCTTTCCATCGATATATTATACACCTCAATCAGACCAATGAGTGATTTTATACGAATTTTTCAACAAACAGAACTTTATGCTTAGATCTAAGTCTGAAACCCGATGAACCCGACCCGATGAAGCCGAAAACCGATTAGACCCGAAGTCCGAAACTCGAACTTTACTTAGGAAGGGCTTCGGGGACTGTTTTGTCCACCCGAAACCCGATCGGGTTGGGGGTTTTTCGGCCCGACCCGACCGATGCTCACCTCTAGTTTTTAGTAGAAAACAACTTTGAAAAGTTACAGCTTCCGTCCTACAAACGTTTTGACGATTTACTCATACTTAGAGAACAAATTAAGATTTGACATCTAAATTAAAAACGTACTACTATTTCTTAGGAATCTAATCGCCTAAAATGCACATTTTTTGGATCAATGACCAATTTTATATGAATTTTACAAAAACAGTGTGCAAAACTCGTTTTAACATGACCAGTTTTGGAAATACACTATTTCGAGCCCCTTAAAGTAACAATTAGATCTCGTTGTAAACTAGAAAGTTGTTCTAGACACAAAGAGTTTTCCATCGAAATATTATACACCTCAATCAGACCATTGAGTGATTTTATACGGATTTTTCAACAAACAGAACTTTATGCTTAGATCTAAGTCCGAAACCCGATGAACCCGACCCGATGAACCCGAAAACCGATTAGACCCGAAGTCTGAAACTCGAACTTTACTTAGGAAGGGTTTCGGGGCCTGTTTTGTCCACCCGAAACCCGATCGGGTTGGGGGTTTTTCGGCCCGACCCGACCGATGCTCACCCCTAGTTTTTAGTAGAAAACAACTTTGAAAAGTTACAGCTTCCGTCCTACAAACGTTTTGACGATTTACTCATACTTAGAGAAAAAAATTAAGATTTGACATCTAAATTAAAAACGTACTACTATTTCTTAGGAATCTAATCGCCTAAAATGCACATTTTTTGGATCAATGACCAATTTTATATGAATTTTACAAAAACACTGCGCAAAACCCGTTTTAACATGACCAGTTTTGGAATAACACTATTTCGAGCCCCTTAAAGTCACAATTAGATCTCGTTGTAAACTAGAAAGTTGTTCTAGACACAAAGAGTTTTCCATCGATATATTATACACCTCAATCAGACCAATTAGTGATTTTATACGGATTTTTCAACAAACAGAACTTTATGCTTAGATCTAAGTCCGAAACCCGATGAACCCGACCCGATGAACCCGAAAACCGATTAGACCCGAAGTCTGAAACTCGAACTTTACTTAGGAAGGGTTTCGGGGATTGTTTTGTCCACCCGAAACCCGATCGGGTTGGGGGTTTTTCAGCCCGACCCGACGGATGCTCACCCCTAGTTTTTAGTAGAAAACAACTTTGAAAAGTTACAGCTTCCGTCCTACAAACGTTTTGATGATTTACTCATACTTAGAGAACAAATTAAGATTTGACATCTAAATTAAAAATGTACTACTATTTCTTAGGAAAATAATCGCCTAAAATGCACATTTTTTGGATCAATGACCAATTTTATATGAATTTTACAAAAACAGTACGCAAAACCCGTTTTAACATGACCAGTTTTGGAAATACACTATTTCGAGCCCCTTAAAGTCACAATTAGATCTCGTTGTAAACTAGAAATTTAATGTAGACACAAAGAGCTTTCCATCGATATATTATACACCTCAATCAGACCAATGAGTGATTTTTTACGGATTTTTCAACAAACAGAACTTTATGCTTAGATCTAAGTCCGAAACCCGATGAACCCGACCCGATGAAGCCAAAAACCGATTAGACCCGAAATCTGAAACTCGAACTTTAATTAGGAAGGGTTTCGGGTCCTGTTTTGTCCACCCGAAACCCGATCGGGTTGGGGGTTTTTTGGCCCGACCCGACCGATGCTCACCCCTAGTTTTTAGTAGGAAACAACTTTGAAAAGTTACATCTTCCGTCCAACAAACGTTTTGACGATTTACTCATACTTAGAGAACAAATTAAGATTTGACATCTATACTAAAAACGTACTACTATTTCTTAGGAATCTAATCGCCCAAAATGCACATTTTTTGGATCAATGACCAATTTTATATGAATTTTACAAAAACAGTGCGCAAAACCCGTTTTAACATGACCAGTTTTGGAAATACACTATTTTGAGCCCCTTAAAGTCACAATTAGATCTCGTTGTAAACTAGACGGTTATTCTAGACACAAAGAGCTTTCAATCGATATATTATACACCTCAATCAGAGCAATGAGTGAATTTATACGGATTTTTCAACAAACAGAACATTATGCTTAGATCTAAGTCTGAAACCCGATGAACCCGAAAACCGATTAGACCCGAAGTCCGAAATTCAAACTTTACTTAGGAAGGGTTTCGGGGCCTGTTTTGTCCGCCCGAAACCCGATCGGGTTGGGGGTTTTTCGGCCCGACCCGACCGATGCTCACCCCTAGTTTTTAGTAGAAAACTACTTTGAAAAGTTACAGCTTCCGTTCTACAAATGTTTTGACGATTTACTCATACTTAGAGAACAAATTAAGATTTAACATCTAAATTAAAAACGTACTACTATTTCTTAGGAATCTAATCGCCTAAAATGCACATTTTTTGGATCAATAACCATTTTTATATGAATTTTACAAAAACAGTGTGCAAAACTCGTTTTAACATGACCAGTTTTGGAAATACACTATTTTGAGCCCCTTAAAGTCACAATTAGATCTCGTTGTAAACTAGAAAGTTGTTCTAGACACAAAGAGTTTTCCATCGATATATTATACACCTCAATCAGACCAATGAGTGATTTTATACGGATTTTTCTACAAACAGAACTTTATGCTTAGATCTAAGCCCGAAACCCGATGAACCCGACCCGATGAACCCGAAAACCGATTAGAACCGAAGTCTGAAACTCGAACTTTACTTAGGATGGGTTTCGGGGCCTGTTTTGTCCACCCGAAACCCAATCGGGTTGGGGGGTTTTCGGCCCGACCCGACCGATGCTCACCCCTAGTTTTTAGTAGAAAACAACTTTGAAAAGTTACAGCTTCCGTCCTACAAACGTTTTGACGATTTACTCATACTTAGAGAACAAATTAAGATTTGACATCTAAATTAAAAACATACTACTATTTCTTAGGAATCTAATCGCCTAAAATACACATTTTTTGGATCAATAACCAATTTTATATGAATTTTACAAAAACAGTGTGCAAAACTCGTTTTAACATGATCAGTTTTGGAAATACACTATTTCGAGCCCCTTAAAGTCACAATTAGATCTCGTTGTAAACTAGAAAGTTGTTCTAGACACAAAGAGTTTTCCATCCATATATTATACACCTCAATCAGACCAATGAGTGATTTTATACGGATTTTTCAACAAACAGAACTTTATGCTTAGATCTAAGTCCGAAACCCAATGAACCCGAAAACCGATTAGACCCGAAGTCTGAAACTCGAACTTTACTTAGGAAGGGTTTCGGGGCCTGTTTTGTCCACCTGAAACCCGATCGGGTTGGGGGTTTTTCGGCCCGACCTGACCGATGCTCACCCCTAGTTTTTAGTAGAAAACAACTTTGAAAAGTTACAGCTTCCGTCCTACAAACGTTTTGATGATTTACTCATACTTAGAGAACAAATTAAGATTTGACATCTAAATTAAAAATGTACTACTATTTCTTAGGAAAATAATCGCCTAAAATGCACATTTTTTGGATCAATGACCAATTTTATATGAATTTTACAAAAACAGTACGCAAAACCCGTTTTAACATGACCAGTTTTGGAAATACACTATTTCGAGCCCCTTAAAGTCACAATTAGATCTCGTTGTAAACTAGAAATTTAATGTAGACACAAAGAGCTTTCCATCGATATATTATACACCTCAATCAGACCAATGAGTGATTTTTTACGGATTTTTCAACAAACAGAACTTTATGCTTAGATCTAAGTCCGAAACCCGATGAACCCGACCCGATGAAGCCAAAAACCGATTAGACCCGAAATCTGAAACTCGAACTTTAATTAGGAAGGGTTTCGGGTCCTGTTTTGTCCACCCGAAACCCGATCGGGTTGGGGGTTTTTTGGCCCGACCCGACCGATGCTCACCCCTAGTTTTTAGTAGGAAACAACTTTGAAAAGTTACATCTTCCGTCCAACAAACGTTTTGACGATTTACTCATACTTAGAGAACAAATTAAGATTTGACATCTATACTAAAAACGTACTACTATTTCTTAGGAATCTAATCGCCCAAAATGCACATTTTTTGGATCAATGACCAATTTTATATGAATTTTACAAAAACAGTGCGCAAAACCCGTTTTAACATGACCAGTTTTGGAAATACACTATTTTGAGCCCCTTAAAGTCACAATTAGATCTCGTTGTAAACTAGACGGTTATTCTAGACACAAAGAGCTTTCAATCGATATATTATACACCTCAATCAGAGCAATGAGTGAATTTATACGGATTTTTCAACAAACAGAACATTATGCTTAGATCTAAGTCTGAAACCCGATGAACCCGAAAACCGATTAGACCCGAAGTCCGAATATCAAACTTTACTTAGGAAGGGTTTCGGGGCCTGTTTTGTCCGCCCGAAACCCGATCGGGTTGGGGATTTTTCGGCCCGACCCGACCGATGCTCACCCCTAGTTTTTAGTAGAAAACTACTTTGAAAAGTTACAGCTTCCGTTCTACAAACGTTTTGACGATTTACTCATACTTAGAGAACAAATTAAGATTTAACATCTAAATTAAAAACGTACTACTATTTCTTAGGAATCTAATCGCCTAAAATGCACATTTTTTGGATCAATAACCATTTTTATATGAATTTTACAAAAACAGTGTGCAAAACTCGTTTTAACATGACCAGTTTTGGAAATACACTATTTTGAGCCCCTTAAAGTCACAATTAGATCTCGTTGTAAACTAGAAAGTTGTTCTAGACACAAAGAGTTTTCCATCGATATATTATACACCTCAATCAGACCAATGAGTGATTTTATACAGATTTTTCTACAAACAGAACTTTATGCTTAGATCTAAGCCCGAAACCCGATGAACCCGACCCGATGAACCCGAAAACCGATTAGAACCGAAGTCTGAAACTCGAACTTTACTTAGGATGGGTTTCGGGGCCTGTTTTGTCCACCCGAAACCCAATCGGGTTGGGGGGTTTTCGGCCCGACCCGACCGATGCTCACCCCTAGTTTTTAGTAGAAAACAACTTTGAAAAGTTACAGCTTCCGTCCTACAAACGTTTTGACGATTTACTCATACTTAGAGAACAAATTAAGATTTGACATCTAAATTAAAAACATACTACTATTTCTTAGGAATCTAATCGCCTAAAATACACATTTTTTGGATCAATAACCAATTTTATATGAATTTTACAAAAACAGTGTGCAAAACTCGTTTTAACATGATCAGTTTTGGAAATACACTATTTCGAGCCCCTTAAAGTCACAATTAGATCTCGTTGTAAACTAGAAAGTTGTTCTAGACACAAAGAGTTTTCCATCCATATATTATACACCTCAATCAGACCAATGAGTGATTTTATACGGATTTTTCAACAAACAGAACTTTATGCTTAGATCTAAGTCCGAAACCCAATGAACCCGAAAACCGATTAGACCCGAAGTCTGAAACTCGAACTTTACTTAGGAAGGGTTTCGGGGCCTGTTTTGTCCACCTGAAACCCGATCGGGTTGGGGGTTTTTCGGCCCGACCTGACCGATGATCACCCCTAGTTTTTAGTAGAAAACCACTTTGAAAAGTTACAGCTTCCGTCCTACAAACGTTTTGACGATTTACTCATACTTAGAGAACAAATTAAGATTTGACATCTAAATTAAAAACGTACTACTATTTCTTAGGAATCTAATCTCCTAAAATGCACATTTTTTGGATCAATAACCAAGTTTATATGAATTTTACAAAAACAGTGCGCAAAACTCGTTTTAACATGACCAGTTTTGGAAATACACTATTTCGAGCCCCTTAAAGTCACAATTAGATCTCGTTGTAAACTAGAAAGTTGTTCTAGACACAAAGAGCTTTCCATCGATATATTATACACCTCAATCAGACCAATGAGTGATTTTATACGGATTTTTCAACAAACATAACTTTATGCTTAGATCTAAGTCCGAAACCCGATGAACCTGAAAACCGATTAGACCCGAAGTCTGAAACTCGAACTTTACTTATGAAGGGTTTCGGGGCCTGTTTTGTCCACCTGAAACCCAATCAGGTTGGGGGTTTTTCGGCCCGACCCGACCGATGCTCACCCCTAGTTTTTAGTAGAAAACAACTTTGAAAAGTTACAGCTTCCGTCCTACAAACGTTTTGACGATTTACTCATACTTAGAGAACAAATTAAGATTTGACATCTAAATTAAAAACGTACTACTATTTCTTAGGAAAATAATCGCCTAAAATGCACATTTTTTGGATCAATGACCAATTTTATATGAATTTTACAAAAACAGTACGCAAAATCCATTTTAACATGACCAGTTTTGGAAATACACTATTTCGAGCCCCTTAAAGTCACAATTAGATCTCGTTGTAAACTAGAAAATTTTAGTAGAAACAAAGAGCTTTCCATCGATATATTATACACCTTAATCAGACAAATGAGTGATTTTTTACGGATTTTTCAACAAACAGAACTTTATGCTTAGATCTAAGTCCGAAACCCAATGAACCCGACCCGATGAAGCCGAAAACCGATTAGACCCGAAGTCTGAAACTCGAACTTTACTTAGGAAGGGTTTCGGGGATTGTTTTGTCCACCCGAAACCCGATCGGGTTGGGGGTTTTTCAGCCCGACCCGACGGATGCTCACCCCTAGTTTTTAGTAGAAAACAACTTTGAAAAGTTACAGCTTCCGTCCTACAAACGTTTTGACGATTTACTCATACTTAGAGAACAAATTAAGATTTGACATCTAAATTAAAAATGTACTACTATTTCTTAGGAAAATAATCGCCTAAAATGCACATTTTTTGGATCAATGACCAATTTTATATGAATTTTACAAAAACAGTACGCAAAACCCGTTTTAACATGACCAGTTTTGGAAATACACTATTTCGAGCCCCTTAA
Source organism: Saussurea involucrata (assembly GCA_033807775.1). Classification (NCBI taxonomy): domain Eukaryota; kingdom Viridiplantae; phylum Streptophyta; class Magnoliopsida; order Asterales; family Asteraceae; genus Saussurea; species Saussurea involucrata. The sequence goes on along the minus strand of JAWVWS010000709.1, from coordinate 2,389 downwards.
AGTCACAATTAGATCTCGTTGTAAACTAGAAATTTAATGTAGACACAAAGAGCTTTCCATCGATATATTATACACCTCAATCAGACCAATGAGTGATTTTTTACGGATTTTTCAACAAACAGAACTTTATGCTTAGATCTAAGTCCGAAACCCGATGAACCCGACCCGATGAAGCCAAAAACCGATTAGACCCGAAATCTGAAACTCGAACTTTAATTAGGAAGGGTTTCGGGTCCTGTTTTGTCCACCCGAAACCCGATCGGGTTGGGGGTTTTTTGGCCCGACCCGACCGATGCTCACCCCTAGTTTTTAGTAGGAAACAACTTTGAAAAGTTACATCTTCCGTCCAACAAACGTTTTGACGATTTACTCATACTTAGAGAACAAATTAAGATTTGACATCTATACTAAAAACGTACTACTATTTCTTAGGAATCTAATCGCCCAAAATGCACATTTTTTGGATCAATGACCAATTTTATATGAATTTTACAAAAACAGTGCGCAAAACCCGTTTTAACATGACCAGTTTTGGAAATACACTATTTTGAGCCCCTTAAAGTCACAATTAGATCTCGTTGTAAACTAGACGGTTATTCTAGACACAAAGAGCTTTCAATCGATATATTATACACCTCAATCAGAGCAATGAGTGAATTTATACGGATTTTTCAACAAACAGAACATTATGCTTAGATCTAAGTCTGAAACCCGATGAACCCGAAAACCGATTAGACCCGAAGTCCGAAATTCAAACTTTACTTAGGAAGGGTTTCGGGGCCTGTTTTGTCCGCCCGAAACCCGATCGGGTTGGGGGTTTTTCGGCCCGACCCGACCGATGCTCACCCCTAGTTTTTAGTAGAAAACTACTTTGAAAAGTTACAGCTTCCGTTCTACAAATGTTTTGACGATTTACTCATACTTAGAGAACAAATTAAGATTTAACATCTAAATTAAAAACGTACTACTATTTCTTAGGAATCTAATCGCCTAAAATGCACATTTTTTGGATCAATAACCATTTTTATATGAATTTTACAAAAACAGTGTGCAAAACTCGTTTTAACATGACCAGTTTTGGAAATACACTATTTTGAGCCCCTTAAAGTCACAATTAGATCTCGTTGTAAACTAGAAAGTTGTTCTAGACACAAAGAGTTTTCCATCGATATATTATACACCTCAATCAGACCAATGAGTGATTTTATACGGATTTTTCTACAAACAGAACTTTATGCTTAGATCTAAGCCCGAAACCCGATGAACCCGACCCGATGAACCCGAAAACCGATTAGAACCGAAGTCTGAAACTCGAACTTTACTTAGGATGGGTTTCGGGGCCTGTTTTGTCCACCCGAAACCCAATCGGGTTGGGGGGTTTTCGGCCCGACCCGACCGATGCTCACCCCTAGTTTTTAGTAGAAAACAACTTTGAAAAGTTACAGCTTCCGTCCTACAAACGTTTTGACGATTTACTCATACTTAGAGAACAAATTAAGATTTGACATCTAAATTAAAAACATACTACTATTTCTTAGGAATCTAATCGCCTAAAATACATATTTTTTGGATCAATGACCAATTTTATATGAATTTTACAAAAACAGTACGCAAAACTCGTTTTAACATGATCAGTTTTGGAAATACACTATTTCGAGCCCCTTAAAGTCACAATTAGATCTCGTTGTAAACTAGAAATTTAATGTAGACACAAAGAGCTTTCCATCGATATATTATACACCTCAATCAGACCAATGAGTGATTTTTTACGGATTTTTCAACAAACAGAACTTTATGCTTAGATCTAAGTCCGAAACCCGATGAACCCGACCCGATGAAGCCAAAAACCGATTAGACCCGAAATCTGAAACTCGAACTTTAATTAGGAAGGGTTTCGGGTCCTGTTTTGTCCACCCGAAACCCGATCGGGTTGGGGGTTTTTTGGCCCGACCCGACCGATGCTCACCCCTAGTTTTTAGTAGGAAACAACTTTGAAAAGTTACATCTTCCGTCCAACAAACGTTTTGACGATTTACTCATACTTAGAGAACAAATTAAGATTTGACATCTATACTAAAAACGTACTACTATTTCTTAGGAATCTAATCGCCCAAAATGCACATTTTTTGGATCAATGACCAATTTTATATGAATTTTACAAAAACAGTGCGCAAAACCCGTTTTAACATGACCAGTTTTGGAAATACACTATTTTGAGCCCCTTAAAGTCACAATTAGATCTCGTTGTAAACTAGACGGTTATTCTAGACACAAAGAGCTTTCAATCGATATATTATACACCTCAATCAGAGCAATGAGTGAATTTATACGGATTTTTCAACAAACAGAACATTATGCTTAGATCTAAGTCTGAAACCCGATGAACCCG
>JAWVWS010000708.1:0-16043 GCA_033807775.1 Saussurea involucrata | reverse complement strand
ATTTTACAAAATCAGTGCGCAAAACCCGTTTTAACATGACCAGTTTTGGAAATACAGTATTTCGAGCCCCTTAAAGTCACAATTAGATCTTGTTGTAAACTAGAAAGTTGTTCTAGACACAAAGAGTTTTCCATCGATATATTATACACCTCAATCAGACAAATGAATGGTTTTATACGGATTTTTCAACAAATAGAACTTTATGCTTAGATCTAAGTCCGAAACCCGATGAACCCGACCCGATGAACCCGAAAACCGATTAGACCCGAAGTCCGAAACTCGAACTTTACTTATGAAGGGTTTCGGGGCCTGTTTTGTCCACCCGAAACCCGATCGGGTTGGGGGTTTTTCGGCCCAACCCGACCGATGTTCACCCCTAGTTTTTAGTAGAAAACAACTTTGAAAAGTTACAGCTTCCGTCCTACAAACGTTTTGACGATTTACTCATACTTAGAGAACAAATTAAGATTTGACATCTAAATTAAAAACGTACTACTATTTCTTAGGAAAATAATCGCCTAAAATGCACATTTTTTGGATCAATGACCAATTTTATAAGAATTTTACAAAAACAGTGCGCAAAACCCGTTATAACATGACCAGTTTTGGAAATACACTATTTCGAGCCCCTTAAAGTCACAATTAGATCTCGTTGTAAACTAGAAAGTTGTTCTAGACACAAAGAGTTTTCCATCGATATATTATACACCTCAATCAGACCAATGAGTGGTTTTATACGGCTTTTTCAACAAACATAACTTTATGCTTAGATCTAAGTCCGAAACCCGATGAACCCGACCCGATGAACCCGAAAACCGATTAGACCCGAAGTCCGAAACTCGAACTTTACTTAGGAAGGGTTTCAGGGCCTGTTTTGTCCACCCGAAACCCGATCGGGTTGGGGGTTTTTCGGCCCGACCCGACCGATACTCACCCCTAGTTTTTAGTAGAAAACAACTTTTAAAAGTTACAGCTTCCGTCCTACAAACGTTTTGACGATTTACTCATACTTAGAGAACAAATTAAGATTTTTTGGATCAATGACCAATTTTATATGAATTTTACAAAAACAGTGCGCAAAACCCGTTTTAGCATGACCAGTTTTGGAAATACACTATTTTGAGCCCCTTAAAGTCACAATTAGATCTCGTTGTAAACTAGACGGTTATTCTAGACACAAAGAGCTTTCCATCGATATATTATACACCTCAATCAGAGCAATGAGTGATTTTATACGGATTTTTCAACAAACAGAACATTATGCTTAGATCTAAGTCCGAAACCCGATGAACCCGAAAACCGATTAGACCCGAAGTCCGAAACTCGAACTTTACTTATGAAGGGTTTCGGGGCCTGTTTTGTCCACCCGAAACCCGATCGGGTTGGGGGTTTTTCGGCCCGACCCGACCGATGCTCACCCTAGTTTTTAGTAGAAAACAACTTTGAAAGGTTACAGCTTTCGTCCTACAAACGTTTTGACGATTTACTCATACTTAGAGAACAAATTAAGATTTGACATCTAAATTAAAAACGTACTACTATTTCTTAGGAAAATAATCGCCTAAAATGCACATTTTTTGGATCAATGACCAATTTTATAAGAATTTTACAAAAACAGTGCGCAAAACCCGTTATAACATGACCAGTTTTGGAAATACACTATTTCGAGCCCCTTAAAGTCACAATTAGATCTCGTTGTAAACTAGGGATTTATTCAAGACACAACGAGCTTTCCATCGATATATTATACACCTCAATCAGACCAATGAGTGATTTTATACGGATTTTTCAACAAACAGAACTTTATTCTTAGATCTAAGTCCGAAACCCGATGAACCCGACCCGATGAAGCCGAAAACCGATTAGACCCGAAGTCCGAAACTCGAACTTTACTTAGGAAGGGTTTCGGGGCCTGTTTTGTCCACTCGAAACGCGATCGGGTTGGGGGTTTTTCGGCCCGACCCGACCAATGCTCACCCCTAGTTTTTAGTAGAAAACAACTTTGAAAAGTTACAGCTTCCGTCCTACAAACGTTTTGACGATTTACTCATACTTAGAGAACAAATTAAGATTTGACATCTAAATTAAAAACGTACTACTATTTCTTAGGAAAATAATCGCCTAAAATGCACATGTTTTGGATCAATGACAAATTTTATATGAATTTTACAAAAACAGTGCGCAAAACCCGTTTTAACATGACCAGTTTTGGAAATACACTATTTCGAGCCCCTTAAAGTCACAATTAGATCTCGTTGTAAACTAGATATTTTTTCTAGACACAAAGAGCTTTCCATCGATATATTATACACCTCAATCAGACCAATGAGTGATTTTATACGGATTTTTCAACAAACAGAACTTTATGCTTAGATCTAAGTCCGAAACCCGATGAACCCGACCCGATGAAGCCGAAAACCGATTAGACCCGAAGTCCGAAACTCGAACTTTACTTAGGAAGGGCTTCGGGGCCTGTTTTGTCCACCCGAAACCCGATCGGGTTGGGGTTTTTTCGGCCCGACCCGACCGATGCTCACCCCTAGTTTTTAGTAGAAAACAACTTTGAAAAGTTACAGCTTCCGTCCTACAAACGTTTTGACGATTTACTCATACTTAGAGAACAAATTAAGATTTGACATCTAAATTAAAAACGTACTACTATTTCTTAGGAATCTAATCGCCTAAAATGCACATTTTTTGGATCCATGACCAATTTTATATGAATTTTACAAAAACAGTGTGCAAAACTCGTTTTAACATGACCAGTTTTGGAAATACACTATTTCGAGCCCCTTAAAGTCACAATTAGATCTCGTTGTAAACTAGAAAGTTGTTCTAGACACAAAGAGTTTTCCATCGATATATTATACACCTCAATCAGACCAATGAGTGATTTTATACGGATTTTTCAACAAGCAGAACTTTATGCTTATATCTAAGTACGAAACCCGATGAACCCGACCCGATGAACCCGAAAACCGATTAGACCCGAAGTCTGAAACTCGAACTTTATTTAGGAAGGGTTTCGGGGCCTGTTTTGTCCACCCGAAACCCGATCGGGTTGGGGGTTTTTCGGCCCGACCCGACCGATGCTCACCCCTAGTTTTTAGTAGAAAACAACTTTGAAAAGTTACAGCTTCCGTCCTACAAACGTTTTGACGATTTACTCATACTTAGAGAACAAATTAAGATTTGACATCTAAATTAAAAACGTACTACTATTTCTTAAGAAAATAATCGCCTAAAATGCACATTTTTTGGATCAATGACCAATTTTATATGAATTTTACAAAATCAGTGCGCAAAACCCGTTTTAACATGACCAGTTTTGGAAATACACTATTTCGAGCCCCTTAAAGTCACAATTAGATCTTGTTGTAAACTAGAAAGTTGTTCTAGACACAAAGAGTTTTCCATCGATATATTATACACCTCAATCAGACCAATGAATGGTTTTATACGGATTTTTCAACAAACAGAACTTTATGCTTAGATCTAAGTCCGAAACCCGATGAACCCGACCCGATGAACCCGAAAACCGATTAGACCCGAAGTCCGAAACTCGAACTTTACTTATGAAGGGTTTCAGGGCCTGTTTTGTCCACCCGAAACCCGATCGGGTTGGGGGTTTTTCGACCCGACCCGACCGATGCTCACCCCTAGTTTTTAGTAGAAAACAACTTTGAAAAGTTACAGCTTCCGTCCTACAAACGTTTTGACGATTTACTCATACTTAGAGAACAAATTAAGATTTGACATCTAAATTAAAAACGTACTACTATTTCTTAGGAAAATAATCGCCTAAAATGCACATTTTTTGGATCAATGACCAATTTTATAAGAATTTTACAAAAACAGTGCGCAAAACCCGTTATAACATGACCAGTTTTGGAAATACACTATTTCGAGCCCCTTAAAGTCACAATTAGATCTCGTTGTAAACTAGAAAGTTGTTCTAGACACAAAGAGTTTTCCATCGATATATTATACACCTCAATCAGACCAATGAGTGGTGTTATACGGCTTTTTCAATAAACAGAACTTTATGTTTAGATCTAAGTCCGAAACCCGATGAACCCGACCCGATGAACCCGAAAACCGATTAGACCCGAAGTCCGAAACTCGAACTTTACTTAGGAAGGGTTTCGGGGCCTGTTTTGTCCACCCGAAACCCGATCGGGTTGGGGGTTTTTCGGCCCGACCCGACCAATGCTCACCCCTAGTTTTTAGTAGAAAACAACTTTGAAAAGTTACAGCTTCCGTCCTACAAACGTTTTGACGATTTACTCATACTTAGAGAACAAATTAAGATTTGACATCTAAATTAAAAACGTACTACTATTTCTTAGGAATCTAATCGCCTAAAATGCACATTTTTTGGATCCATGACCAATTTATATGAATTTTACAAAAACAGTGTGCAAAACTCGTTTTAACATGACCAGTTTTGGAAATACACTATTTCGAGCCCCTTAAAGTCACAATTAGATCTCGTTGTAAACTAGAAAGTTGTTCTAGACACAAAAGGTTTTCCATCGATATATTATACACCTCAATCAGACCAATGAGTGATTTTATACGGATTTTTCAACAAGCAGAACTTTATGCTTAGATCTAAGTACGAAACCCGATGAACCCGACCCGATGAACCCGAAAACCGATTAGACCCGAAGTCTGAAACTCGAACTTTATTTAGGAAGGGTTTCGGGGCCTGTTTTGTCCACCCGAAACCCGATCGGGTTGGGGGTTTTTCGGCCCGACCCGACCGATGCTCACCCCTAGTTTTTAGTAGAAAACAACTTTGAAAAGTTACAGCTTCCGTCCTACAAACGTTTTGACGATTTACTCATACTTAGAGAACAAATTAAGATTTGACATCTAAATTAAAAACGTACTACTATTTCTTAAGAAAATAATCGCCTAAAATGCACATTTTTTGGATCAATGACCAATTTTATATGAATTTTACAAAATCAGTGCGCAAAACTCGTTTTAACATGACCAGTTTTGGAAATACACTATTTCGAGCCCCTTAAAGTCACAATTAGATCTTGTTGTAAACTAGAAAGTTGTTCTAGACACAAAGAGTTTTCCATCGATATATTATACACCTCAATCAGACCAATGAATGGTTTTATACGGATTTTTCAACAAACAGAACTTTATGCATAGATCTAAGTCCGAAACCCGATGAACCCGACCCGATGAACCCGAAAACCGATTAGACCCGAAGTCCGAAACTCGAACTTTACTTATGAAGGGTTTCAGGGCCTGTTTTGTCCACCCGAAACCCGATCGGGTTGGGGGTTTTTCGGCCCGACCCGACCGATGCTCACCCCTAGTTTTTAGTAGAAAACAACTTTGAAAAGTTACAGCTTCCGTCCTACAAACGTTTTGACGATTTACTCATACTTAGAGAACAAATTAAGATTTGACATCTAAATTAAAAACGTACGACTATTTCTTAGGAAAATAATCGCCTAAAATGCACATTTTTTGGATCAATGACCAATTTTATAAGAATTTTACAAAAACAGTGCGCAAAACCCGTTATAACATGACCAGTTTTGGAAATACACTATTTCGAGCCCCTTAAAGTCACATGTAGATCTCGTTGTAAACTAGAAAGTTGTTCTAGACACAAAGAGTTTTCCATCGATATATTATACACCTCAATCAGACCAATGAGTGGTTTTATACGGCTTTTTCAATAAACATAACTTTATGCTTAGATCTAAGTCCGAAACCCGATGAACCCGACCCGATGAACCCGAAAACCGATTAGACCCGAAGTCCGAAACTCGAACTTTACTTAGGAAGGGTTTCGGGGCCTGTTTTGTCCACCCGAAACCCGATCGGGTTGGGAGTTTTTCGGCCCGACCCGACCAATGCTCACCCCTAGTTTTTAGTAGAAAACAACTTTGAAAAGTTACAACTTCCGTCCTACAAACGTTTTGACGATTTACTCATACTTAGAGAACAAATTAAGATTTGGCATCTAAATTAAAAACGTACTACTATTTCTTAGGAATCTAATCGCCTAAAATGCACATTTTTTGGATCAATGACCAATTTTATGTGAGTTTTACAAAAACAGTGCGCAAAACCCATTTTAACATGACCAGTTTTGGAAATACACTATCTCGAGCCCCTTAAAGTCACAATTAGATCTTGTTGTAAACTAGAAAGTTGTTCTAGACAGAAAGAGTTTTCCATCGATATATTATACACCTCAATCAGACCAATGAGTGGTTTTATACGGATTTTTCAACAAACAGAACTTTATGCTTAGATCTATGTCCGAAACCCGATGAACCCGACCCGATGAACCCGAAAACCGATTAGACCCGAAGTCCGAAACTCGAACTTTACTTAGGAAGGGTTTCGGGGCCTGTTTTGTCCACCCGAAACCCGATCGGGTTGGGCATTTTTCGGCCCGACCCGACCGATGCTCACCCCTAGTTTTTAGTAGAAAACAACTTTGAAAAGTTACAGCTTCCGTCCTACAAACGTTTTGACGATTTACTCATACTTAGAGAACAAATTAAGATTTGACATCTAAATTAAAAACGTACTACAATTTCTTAGGAAATAATCGCCTAAAATGCACATTTTTTGGATCAATGACCAATTTTATATGAATTTTACAAAATCAGTGCGCAAAACCCGTTTTAACATGACCAGTTTTGGAAATACACTATTTCGAGCCCCTTTAAGTCACAATTAGATCTTGTTGTAAACTAGAAAGTTGTTCTAGACACAAAGAGTTTTCCATCGATATATTATACACCTCAATCAGACCAATGAATGGTTTTATACGGATTTTTCAACAAACATAACTTTATGCTTAGATCTAAGTCCGAAACCCGATGAACCCGAAAACCGATTAGACCCGAAGTCCGAAACTCGAACTTTACTTATGAAGGGTTTCGGGGCCTGTATTGTCCACCCGAAACCCGATCGGGTTGGGGGTTTTTGGGCCCGACCCGACCGATGCTCACCCCTAGTTTTTAGTAGAAAACAACTTTGAAAAGTTACAGCTTCCGTCCTACAAACGTTTTGACGATTTACTCATACTTAGAGAACAAATTAAGATTTGACATCTAAATTAAAAACGTACTACTATTTCTTAGGAAAATAATCGCCTAAAATGCACATTTTTTGGATCAATGACCAATTTTATAAGAATTTTACAAAAACAGTGCGCAAAACCCGTTATAACATGACCAGTTTTGGAAATACACTATTTCAAGCCCCTTAAAGTCACAATTAGATCTCGTTGTAAACTAGAAAGTTGTTCTAGACACAAAGAGTTTTCCATCGATATATTATACACCTCAATCAGACCAATGAGTGGTTTTATACGGCTTTTTCAACAAACATAACTTTATGCTTAGATCTAAGTCCGAAACCCGATGAACCCGACCCGATGAACCCGAAAACCGATTAGACCCGAAGTCCGAAACTCGAACTTTACTTAGGAAGGGTTTCAGGGCCTGTTTTGTCCACCCGAAACCCGATCGGGTTGGGGGTTTTTCGGCCCGACCCGACCGATACTCACCCCTAGTTTTTAGTAGAAAACAACTTTTAAAAGTTACAGCTTCCGTCCTACAAACGTTTTGACGATTTACTCATACTTAGACAACAAATTAAGATTTTTTGGATCAATGACCAATTTTATATGAATTTTACAAAAACAGTGCGCAAAACCCGTTTTAACATGACCAGTTTTGGAAATACACTATTTTGAGCCCCTTAAAGTCACAATTAGATCTCGTTGTAAACTAGACGGTTATTCTAGACACAAAGAGATTTCCATCGATATATTATACACCTCAATCAGAGCAATGAGTGATTTTATACGGATTTTTCAACAAACAGAACATTATGCTTAGATCTAAGTCCGAAACCCGATGAACCCGAAAACCGATTAGACCTGAAGTCCGAAATTCAAACTTTACTTAGGAAGGGTTTCGGGGCCTGTTTTGTCCGCCCGAAACCCGATCGGGTTGAGGGTTTTTCGGCCCGACCCGACCGATGCTCACCCCTAGTTTTTAGTAGAAAACAACTTTGAAAAGTTACAGTTTCCGTCCTACAAACGTTTTGACGATTTACTTATACTTAGAGAACAAATTAAGATTTGACATCTAAATTAAAAACGTACTACTATTTCTTAGGAAAATAATCGCCTAAAATGCACATGTTTTGGATCAATGAAAATTTTATATGAATTTTACAAAAACAGTGCGCAAAACCCGTTTTAACATGACCAGTTTTGGAAATACACTATTTCGAGCCCCTTAAAGTCACAATTAGATCTCGTTGTAAACTAGATATTTATTCTAGACAAAAAGAGCTTTCCATCGATATATTATACACCTCAATCAGACCAATGAGTGATTTTATACGGATTTTTCAACAAACAGAACTTTATGCTTAGATCTAAGTCCGAAACCCGATGAACCCGACCCGATGAAGCCGAAAACCGATTAGACCCGAAGTCCGAAACTCGAACTTTACTTAGGAAGGGCTTCGGGGCCTGTTTTGTCCACCCGAAACCCGATCGGGTTGGGGTTTTTTCGGCCCGACCCGACCGATGCTCACCCCTAGTTTTTAGTAGAAAACAACTTTGAAAAGTTACAGCTTCCGTCCAACAAACGTTTTGACGATTTACTCATACTTAGAGATCAAATTAAGATTTGACATCTAAATTAAAAACGTACTACTATTTCTTAGGAATCTAATCGCCTAATATGCACATTTTTTGGATCCATGACCAATTTTATATGAATTTTACAAAAACAGTGTGCAAAACTCGTTTTAACATGACCAGTTTTGGAAATACACTATTTCGAGCCCCTTAAAGTCACAATTAGATCTCGTTGTAAACTAGAAAGTTGTTCTAGACACAAAGAGTTTTCCATCGATATATTATACACCTCAATCAGACCAATGAGTGATTTTATACGGATTTTTCAACAAGCAGAACTTTATGCTTAGATCTAAGTACGAAACCCGATGAACCCGACCCGATGAACCCGAAAACCGATTAGACCCGAAGTCTGAAACTCGAACTTTATTTAGGAAGGGTTTCGGGGCCTGTTTTGTCCACCCGAAACCCGATCGGGTTGGGGGTTTTTCGGCCCGACCCGACCGATGCTCACCCCTAGTTTTTAGTAGAAAACAACTTTGAAAAGTTACAGCTTCCGTCCTACAAACGTTTTGACGATTTACTCATACTTAGAGAACAAATTAAGATTTGACATCTAAATTAAAAACGTACTACTATTTCTTAAGAAAATAATCGCCTAAAATGCACATTTTTTGGATCAATGACCAATTTTATATGAATTTTACAAAATCAGTGCGCAAAACCCGTTTTAACATGACCAGTTTTGGAAATACACTATTTCGAGCCCCTTAAAGTCACAATTAGATCTTGTTGTAAACTAGAAAGTTGTTCTAGACACAAAGAGTTTTCCATCGATATATTATACACCTCAATCAGACTAATGAATGGTTTTATACGGATTTTTCAACAAACAGAACTTTATCCTTAGATCTAAGTCCGAAACCCGATGAACCCGACCCGATGAACCCGAAAACCGATTAGACCCGAAGTTCGAAACTCGAACTTTACTTATGAAGGGTTTCAGGGCCTGTTTTGTCCACCCGAAACCCGATCGGGTTGGGGGTTTTTCGGCCCGACCCGACCGATGCTCACCCCTAGTTTTTAGTAGAAAACAACTTTGAAAAGTTACAGCTTCCGTCCTACAAACGTTTTGACGATTTACTCATACTTAGAGAACAAATTATGATTTGACATCTAAATTAAAAACGTACTACTATTTCTTAGGAAAATAATCGCCTAAAATGCACATTTTTTGGATCAATGACCAATTTTATAAGAATTTTACAAAAACAGTGCGCAAAACCCGTTATAACATGACCAGTTTTGGAAATACACTATTTCGAGCCCCTTAAAGTCACAATTAGATCTCGTTGTAAACTAGAAAGTTGTTCTAGACACAAAGAGTTTTCCATCGATATATTATACACCTCAATCAGACCAATGAGTGGTTTTATACGGCTTTTTCAATAAACAGAACTTTATGTTTAGATCTAAGTCTGAAACCCGATGAACCCGACCCGATGAACCCGAAAACCGATTAGACCCGAAGTCCGAAACTCGAACTTTACTTAGGAAGGGTTTCGGGGCCTGTTTTGTCCACCCGAAACCCGATCGGGTTGGGGGTTTTTCGGCCCGACCCGACCAATGCTCACCCCTAGTTTTTAGTAGGAAACAACTTTGAAAAGTTACAGCTTCCGTCCTACAAACGTTTTGACGATTTACTCATACTTAGAGAACAAATTAAGATTTGACATCTAAATTAAAAACGTACTACTATTTCTTAGGAATCTAATCGCCTAAAATGCACATTTTTTGGATCCATGACCAATTTTATATGAATTTTACAAAAACAGTGTGCAAAACTCGTTTTAACATGACCAGTTTTGGAAATACACTATTTCGAGCCCCTTAAAGTCACAATTAGATCTCGTTGTAAACTAGAAAGTTGTTCTAGACACAAAGAGTTTTCCATCGATATATTATACACCTCAATCAGACCAATGAGTGATTTTATACGGATTTTTCAACAAGCAGAACTTTATGCTTAGATCTAAGTACGAAACCCGATGAACCCGACCCGATGAACCCGAAAACCGATTAGACCCGAAGTCTGAAACTCGAACTTTATTTAGGAAGGGTTTCGGGGCCTGTTTTGTCCACCCGAAACCCGATCGGGTTGGGGGTTTTTCGGCCCGACCCGACCGATGCTCACCCCTAGTTTTTAGTAGAAAACAACTTTGAAAAGTTACAGCTTCCGTCCTACAAACGTTTTGACGATTTACTCATACTTAGAGAACAAATTAAGATTTGACATCTAAATTAAAAACGTACTACTATTTCTTAAGAAAATAATCGCCTAAAATGCACATTTTTTGGATCAATGACCAATTTTATATGAATTTTACAAAATCAGTGCGCAAAACCCGTTTTAACATGACCAGTTTTGGAAATACACTATTTCGAGCCCCTTAAAGTCACAACTAGATCTTGTTGTAAACTAGAAAGTTGTTCTAGACACAAAGAGTTTTCCATCGATATATTATACACCTCAATCAGACCAATGAATGGTTTTATACGGATTTTTCAACAAACAGAACTTTATGCATAGATCTAAGTCCGAAACCCGATGAACCCGACCCGATGAACCCGAAAACCGATTAGACCCGAAGTCCGAAACTCGAACTTTACTTATGAAGGGTTTCAGGGCCTGTTTTGTCCACCCGAAACCCGATCGGGTTGGGGGTTTTTCGGCCCGACCCGACCGATGCTCACCCCTAGTTTTTAGTAGAAAACAACTTTGAAAAGTTACAGCTTCCGTCCTACAAACGTTTTGACGATTTACTCATACTTAGAGAACAAATTAAGATTTGACATCTAAATTAAAAACGTACTACTATTTCTTAGGAAAATAATCGTCTAAAATGCACATTTTTTGGATCAATGACCAATTTTATAAGAATTTTACAAAAACAGTGCGCAAAACCCGTTATAACATGACCAGTTTTGGAAATACACTATTTCGAGCCCCTTAAAGTCACAATTAGATCTCGTTGTAAACTAGAAAGTTGTTCTAGACACAAAGAGTTTTCCATCGATATATTATACACCTCAATCAGACCAATGAGTGGTTTTATACGGCTTTTTCAATAAACATAACTTTATGCTTAGATCTAAGTCCGAAACCCGATGAACCCGACCCGATGAACCCGAAAACCGATTAGACCCGAAGTCCGAAACTCGAACTTTACTTAGGAAGGGTTTCGGGGCCTGTTTTGTCCACCCGAAACCCGATCGGGTTGGGAGTTTTTCGGCCCGACCCGACCAATGCTCACCCCTAGTTTTTAGTAGAAAACAACTTTGAAAAGTTACAACTTCCGTCCTACAAACGTTTTGACGATTTACTCATACTTAGAGAACAAATTAAGATTTGACATCTAAATTAAAAACGTACTACTATTTCTTAGGAATCTAATCGCCTAAAATGCACATTTTTTGGATCAATGACCAATTTTATGTGAGTTTTACAAAAACAGTGCGCAAAACCCGTTTTAACATGACCAGTTTTGGAAATACACTATCTCGAGCCCCTTAAAGTCACAATTAGATCTTGTTGTAAACTAGAAAGTTGTTCTAGACAGAAAGAGTTTTCCATCGATATATTATACACCTCAATCAGACCAATGAGTGGTTTTATACGGATTTTTCAACAAACAGAACTTTATGCTTAGATCTATGTCCGAAACCCGATGAACCCGACCCGATGAACCCGAAAACCGATTAGACCCGAAGTCCGAAACTCGAACTTTTCTTAGGAAGGGTTTCGGGGCCTGTTTTGTCCACCCGAAACCCGATCGGGTTGGGCATTTTTCGGCCCGACCCGACCGATGCTCACCCCTAGTTTTTAGTAGAAAACAACTTTGAAAAGTTACAGCTTCCGTCCTACAAACGTTTTGACGATTTACTCATACTTAGAGAACAAATTAAGATTTGACATCTAAATTAAAAACGTACTACTATTTCTTAAGAAAATAATCGCCTAAAATGCACATTTTTTTGATCAATGACCAATTTTATATGAATTTTACAAAATCAGTGCGCAAAACCCGTTTTAACATGACCAGTTTTGGAAATACACTATTTCGAGCCCCTTAAAGTCACAATTAGATCTTGTTGTAAACTAGAAAGTTGTTCTAGACACAAAGAGTTTTCCATCGATATATTATACACCTCAATCAGACCAATGAATGGTTTTATACGGATTTTTCAACAAACAGAACTTTATGCATAGATCTAAGTCCGAAACCCGATGAACCCGACCCGATGAACCCGAAAACCGATTAGACCCGAAGTCCGAAACTCGAACTTTACTTATGAAGGGTTTCAGGGCCTGTTTTGTCCACCCGAAACTCGATCGGGTTGGGGGTTTTTCGGTCCGACCCGACCGATGCTCACCCCTAGTTTTTAGTAGAAAACAACTTTGAAAAGTTACAGCTTCCGTCCTACAAACGTTTTGACGATTTACTCATACTTAGAGAACAAATTAAGATTTGACATCTAAATTAAAAACGTACTACTATTTCTTAGGAAAATAATCGCCTAAAATGCACATTTTTTGGATCAATGACCAATTTTATAAGAATTATACAAAAACAGTGCGCAAAACCCGTTATAACATGACCAGTTTTGGAAAAACACTATTTCGAGCCCCTTAAAGTCACAATTAGATCTCGTTGTAAACTAGAAAGTTGTTCTAGACACAAAGAGTTTTCCATCGATATATTATACACCTCAATCAGACCAATGAGTGGTTTTATACGGCTTTTTCAATAAACATAACTTTATGCTTAGATCTAAGTCCGAAACCCGATGAACCCGACCCGATGAACCTGAAAACCGATTAGACCCGAAGTCCGAAACTCGAACTTTACTTAGGAAGGGTTTCGGGGCCTGTTTTGTCCACCCGAAACCCGATCGGGTTGGGAGTTTTTCGGCCCGACCCGACCAATGCTCACCCCTAGTTTTTAGTAGAAAACAACTTTGAAAAGTTACAACTTCCGTCCTACAAACGTTTTGACGATTTACTCATACTTAGAGAACAAATTAAGATTTGACATCTAAATTAAAAACGTACTACTATTTCTTAGGAATCTAATCGCCTAAAATGCACATTTTTTGGATCAATGACCAATTTTATGTGAGTTTTACAAAAACAGTGCGCAAAACCCGTTTTAACATGACCAGTTTTGGAAATACACTATTTCGAGCCCCTTAAAGTCACAATTAGATCTTGTTGTAAACTAGAAAGTTGTTCTAGACAGAAAGAGTTTTCCATCGATATATTATACACCTCAATCAGACCAATGAGTGGTTTTATACGGATTTTTCAACAGACAGAACTTTATGCTTAGATCTATGTCCGAAACCCGATGAACCCGACCCGATGAACCCGAAAACCGATTAGACCCGAAGTCCGAAACTCGAACTTTACTTAGGAAGGGTTTCGGGGCCTGTTTTGTCCACCCGAAACCCGATCGGGTTGGGCATTTTTCGGCCCGACCCGACCGATGCTCACCCCTAGTTTTTAGTAGAAAACAACTTTGAAAAGTTACAGCTTCCGTCCTACAAACGTTTTGACGATTTACTCATACTTAGAGAACAAATTAAGATTTGACATCTAAATTAAAAACGTACTACAATTTCTTAGGAAATAATCGCCTAAAATGCACATTTTTTGGATCAATGACCAATTTTATATGAATTTTACAAAATCAGTGCGCAAAACCCGTTTTAACATGACCAGTTTTGGAAATACACTATTTCGAGCCCCTTAAAGTCACAATTAGATCTTGTTGTAAACTAGAAAGTTGTTCTAGACACAAAGAGTTTTCCATCGATATATTATACACCTCAATCAGACCAATGAATGGTTTTATACGGATTTTTCAACAAACATAACTTTATGCTTAGATCTAAGTCCGAAACCCGATGAACCCGAAAACCGATTAGACCCGAAGTCCGAAACTCGAACTTTACTTATGAAGGGTTTCGGGGCCTGTATTGTCCACCCGAAACCCGATCGGGTTGGGGGTTTTTGGGCCCGACCCGACCGATGCTCACCCCTAGTTTTAGTAGAAAACAACTTTGAAAAGTTACAGCTTCCGTCCTACAAACGTTTTGACGATTTACTCATACTTAGAGAACAAATTAAGATTTGACATCTAAATTAAAAACGTACTACTATTTCTTAGGAAAATAATCGCCTAAAATGCACATTTTTTGGATCAATGACCAATTTTATAAGAATTTTACAAAAACAGTGCGCAAAACCCGTTATAACATGACCAGTTTTGGAAATACACTATTTCGAGCCCCTTAAAGTCACAATTAGATCTCGTTGTAAACTAGAAAGTTGTTCTAGACACAAAGAGTTTTCCATCGATATATTATACACCTCAATCAGACCAATGAGTGGTTTTATACGGCTTTTTCAACAAACATAACTTTATGCTTAGATCTAAGTCCGAAACCCGATGAACCCGACCCGATGAACCCGAAAACCGATTAGACCCGAAGTCCGAAACTCGAACTTTACTTAGGAAGGGTTTCAGGGCCTGTTTTGTCCACCCGAAACCCGATCGGGTTGGGGGTTTTTCGGCCCGACCCGACCGATACTCACCCCTAGTTTTTAGTAGAAAACAACTTTTAAAAGTTACAGCTTCCGTCCTACAAACGTTTTGACGATTTACTCATACTTAGAGAACAAATTAAGATTTTTTGGATCAATGACCAATTTTATATGAATTTTACAAAAACAGTGCGCAAAACCCGTTTTAACATGACCAGTTTTGGAAATACACTATTTTGAGCCCCTTAAAGTCACAATTAGATCTCGTTGTAAACTAGACGGTTATTCTAGACACAAAGAGATTTCCATCGATATATTATACACCTCAATCAGAGCAATGAGTGATTTTATACGGATTTTTCAACAAACAGAACATTATGCTTAGATCTAAGTCCGAAACCCGATGAACCCGAAAACCGATTAGACCCGAAGTCCGAAATTCAAACTTTACTTAGGAAGGGTTTCGGGGCCTGTTTTGTCCGCCCGAAACCCGATCGGGTTGAGGGTTTTTCGGCCCGACCCGACCGATGCTCACCCCTAGTTTTTAGTAGAAAACAACTTTGAAAAGTTACAGTTTCCGTCCTACAAACGTTTTGACGATTTACTTATACTTAGAGAACAAATTAAGATTTGACATCTAAATTAAAAACGTACTACTATTTCTTAGGAAAATAATCGCCTAAAATGCACATGTTTTGGATCAATTACAAATTTTATATGAATTTTACAAAAACAGTGCGCAAAACCCGTTTTAACATGACCAGTTTTGGAAATACACTATTTCGA
>JAWVWS010000706.1:2500-29631 GCA_033807775.1 Saussurea involucrata | reverse complement strand
TTGAACAAGCAGCAGAAACAGTTAATGCTGCTGAAGGCCAAACAGAAAAAGCAGCAGTAACAGAGAAAGAGCCTGAAACAGAAGTAGCAGCAAAAACTGTTAATGCTGCTGACTCTAAGCAAGCAGCAGAAACAGTTAATGCTGCTCAATCTACAAAGAAAGCAGAAACAGTAACAGAGAAGCTTACAGTAGAAGAAGCGGAGGTTGCAGAGGCTTTAATCAAAGCCAAACATGATACACCTCCAACTGCCAAGAAACAGGAAGAAACTAAGGATGCAAAGATGGTTTTCAGCAGAAAGAGAACAAAGTCTGTGGCTATTAAAAAGAAGTTTGTAAAGAAGCAAAAGGTAGAACCTGTTGAGAAACCAGTGGTAGAAGAGAAAGAAAAGGAAGAAGTTGCCAAGGATGAAGGACAAGGAGATAGTAAGACAAGTCAATCCAGTAAGGCACAATCACTTAACAATGAACAATGTGACTTGTACATCACTATGGTTGATACTGAACCAATAAAAGTGACTCCATTAGACTCAAAGCCTCCTGAAATCAGTCACTGGGATACATTGATAGATGAGAGAAAGGAGTATATCAGACTCAAGAGAGCTGATGGGCAGTTTGAAGTCTACAGAACATGGGGACAAGTCATAAGAAGATGCTCAAGATCTGACCTGGAAGAGATGTTCAAAGTAGGCATGCAGATCTATGGCAACATGTTGACAGAAAGAGGTATGTCTATCACAAAGATGGTGTTAGAATACCTATGCCTAATGTTCAGACCAGAAGTAGTTCAGCACATAACAGCAAGACCTTTTCAAGCAGTAACCAACTGGATGCTCTATGAAAATTGTGGAGTGTATGTTATATCAATTGACAACACATATCAGGAGTATTATCTGGTGGA
Source organism: Saussurea involucrata (assembly GCA_033807775.1). NCBI lineage: Eukaryota > Viridiplantae > Streptophyta > Magnoliopsida > Asterales > Asteraceae > Saussurea > Saussurea involucrata. The sequence continues at coordinate 28,733 of JAWVWS010000706.1, read as the reverse complement.
TGAAATATACAATCACAGCATGAAAAGACTGAAAGGGATGTTACATGTAAAATTGGTCTGCAACAAAGATTCTGCTATGGGAAGATTCTTGGTAAGAAGGATTGTAAATCAGAGTCTAGGTGTAAGTCCTGATCTATGCTTATATGATGACTAAGTTTTGGAAGCATCATCTGAAGAACTTGACTTCTTTTCCTAAAAGTCAAGTTAGGGGGAGATTGTTGGGAACTGAAGATATGCTAAGTATGGTTAGTACTGCCAAGACAATGTTACTACTGCCAGTTCTTCGTTACTACTGCTAGTCAAGGTTACTACTGCTAGAAGAAGTTACTACTGCTAGAAGAAGTTACTACTGCTAGACAAAGTTACTACTGCTAGAAGAAGTTACTACTGCTAGAAGAAGTTACTACTGCTAGAAGAAATTACTACTGCTAGACATGGTTAGTACTGTTGAGCTGAGTTACTACTGCTAGAAGACTGTGAAGGTTAATACTGCTGAAGGGCGTTAATACTGCTGAGCCAAATCATTGTTAATACTGCTGACTTGATAAGTTTGGTATGCGATACTTTTGGAGACAAAGAAGGAATTGATCAAGATATGTTTAACGAAGATTCAGAAGATCAATTTACTTTTGATAGTTATCTTGTAATTACTTTTGTATAAATAGTATTGATAGATAGCTATTAGAACAGACGATAGAAGATACATAATATACAGAAGATATACGTGTGATATAGAATTCTATATTGATTCAAGAGTGAATTAACCTCAAGGTGTAAGAACCCTATTTCTAGAGAAGTAGAAGTCGTCTTGTTGAGCCTGTTCAACAAGATTGAGGTTTGGTGTAAAGCTTGTGAGTAATACAGTTTGATATATACAGTGTGTTGAATTCTATTGATTGTTCTTTAATTATTTTAGAGTTCTATTCCGCAAGATTCTCTAAATTCTGTTTCTAAGAAGTTTAATTCTTGTTAAGAATCGATCCTGACACGATTCCCAAGTAGCATCCTGCCCTCTATGATGTCTCCACTGAACTTTCACTTGTCTGATCTCTTTATTCTGCAACACTTTAACTTTGTGGTCAACTATGGCTTTCGGTTCCTCCACCTAATTCAACTTTTCATCTACTTGTATATCTGGTAGAGAGACGGCCTGATCTGGCGTAACCAAACACTTCCAAAAATTTGAAACATGAAACGCGTTATGAATCCTGCTTAACTCTGGCGGAAGATCCAACCTGTATTCTACTTCACCGATCCTCTCCATAATTGCAAACAGCCCGATGTACCTTGGACTAAGTTTACCTTACTTTCCAAATCGAATGACTCCTTTCCAAGGTGAGACTTTTAACATCACAAAATCCCCAACTTGAAATTCTAGCGGTTTCCGGCGTCGATCTGCGTAGCTTTTCTGTCTGTCTTGAGCCACTTTTAATCTTTCCCGAATCTGAGTAACCTTATCCGCGGTCAACTGAACTATATCTGGCCCCGCTAATTGTTTCCCTCCCACTTCATTCCAACACAGAGGCGTTCGACATTTTCTACCATACAATACTTCAAACGGTGCCGCTTGAATGCTGGAATGATAACTGTTGTTGTAGGCAAATTCAATCAACGGTAAATGCTTATCCCATGATCCCCCAAAGTCAACAATACAGTCCCGGAGCATATCTTCTAAGGTCTGAATCGTTCGTTCACTCTGACCGTCAGTTTGAGGATGATATGATGTACTTAGTTTTATCTGCGTCCCCATTTCCTTCTGAAAACTTCTCCAGAATCTTGAAGTAAAACGACTATCACGATCAGAAATGATCGAGATTGGAACTCCATGTCGAGTTACTATTTCGTCAATGTACAACTTAGCTAATCGCTCCATCGAATCAGCTTCCTTTATTGGTAAGAAGTGAGCAGACTTCGTCAATCTATCGGCAATCACCCAAATAGCATCAAATCCATTCGGGGTCCTTGGTAGCTTCGTGATGAAATCTGTCGTAATCTTATCCCATTTCCACATAGGTATTTCCAATCGTTGCAACTGACCAAACGGCTTTTGATGTTCAATCTTTACCTTCTTACACGTAGTACAACTTTCCACATGTTGAGCAATACTTCTTTTTATTCCCGGCCACCAATAGAATTGTTTTAAATCTTTATACATCTTATTCGTACCTGGTTGAATAGAGAAACGAGATTGATGAGCTCCTTGTAGTACACGATCACGTAACCCACCCAAACGAGGCACCCAAATTATGATTCCCATACACAATAACCCACGGTCATCTCTCACAAGCAATTCTGATATCCCCACTAACCGTTCTGACTTCAAATGTTCTCCCTGATAAGCTTCTATTTGACATTTCTGCAGTTCGTCAAAGATGTTGGGTAGGAGTTCAGTTCGTAGTGCAATGGCTTTTATTATCCCGCTTCTTTCTTGACGACTCAGTGCATCAGCTACCACGTTTGCCTTTCCCGGATGATAAAGAATTTCACAGTCGTAATCATTCACCAGTTCTAGCCATCTTCTTTGCCTCATATTTAGTTCCTTCTGATCGAAGAGGTGTTGGAGACTCTTATGATCGGTATAAATTTGACATTTGGAACCATAAAGATAATGTCTCCAAATCTTCAATGCGAAGACAACTGCTGCAAGCTCCATGTCGTGCGTATGATACTGTCTTTCATGATCTTTTAGTTGACGAGAAGCATAAGCAATAACCTTTCCACGCTGCATAAGTACACAACCCAATCCCAGTTTGGAAGCATCACTGTAAACAACAAAGTCTTCGGAACCTTCAGGTAATGACAAAATTGGCGCGCTACAAAGTTTCTCTTTCAATATCCGGAATGCTTCATCCTGTTCTGCTTTCCATTCGAACTTTAAATTCTTTCGGGTCATCTTAGTCAAAGGCGTTGCGATATGAGAGAAGTCTTTTATAAACTTTCGATAATAGCCGGCTAAACCCAGAAAACTTAGTACTTCGGTTGGCGTTCTCGGCGGTTCCCACTTTTCAATCGCTTCCACTTTCATCGGATCAACTTGAATGCCTTTCTCAGAAACTACATGCCCCAAAAACTGAACTTCTCGTAGCCAGAATTCACATTTCGAAAATTTAGCATACAACTTTTCTTTCTTTAGTAACTCCAGAATCAGACGAAGATGTTGTGCGTGCTCTTCCTTGGATCGAGAATAGATAAGTATATCATCGATAAATACAATTACAAATTTATCGAGATACGGCTTACATACCCGATTCATTAAATCCATAAAAGCAGCTGGAGCGTTCGTCAATCCAAACGGCATCACTAAGAATTCATAATAACCATACCTTGTGCGAAAAGCAGTTTTCAGAACATCTTCTTCTTTCACCTTCAGCTGATGGTAACCAGACCTTAGATCAATCTTGGAGAAATAACAAGCTCCAACTAACTGATCGAAGAGGTCATCAATTCTGGGTAGCGGATACTTGTTCTTGATCGTGCGCTTATTCAGTTCTTGGTAGTCGATACACATTCTCATCGAACCATCCTTCTTTTTCACAAACAAAACTGGTGCACCCCACGGCGAAGAACTGGGTCTGATGAAGCCTTTATCGGATAGGTCTTGTAGTTGCGTCATCATTTCTTTCATCTCTGGTGGCGCTAAACGATACGGTGCACGAGCAATAGGAGCAGCTCCAGGAATCAGATCTATACCAAACTCTACTTGTATAACGGGCGGAAGACTATTCAAGTCTTCAAGGAATACTTCTGGAAATTCACTAATAATCGGAATATCTTCCAACTTATTCTTTTCTGGTTTAATATCTATCACATAAGCTAAGTAACTCTGGCAACCCTTATTAACACACTTACGAACTTTTATCATAGATATAAGCCAAGACTGATGATTGCTACGATCACCATAAATTACTACCGGTCCTCTCTCAGGTAAGACAACATTAATTATTTTCTTATCACAAACTATGTTAGCCTGATTCTCAGCTAACCAATCCATTCCCACCACCACATCAAACTCGATCAAGGCTATAGGGAATAATTGTATAGGTACTTCGCATCCCTCTATATTTATCACACACTTATCAAAAACCTCTTTAACCGTCACTTGGTTATCATTTGTCGTATCTACCATCAAAGCATGATCTAATACTTTAGGGTTTAAATGCATATAAGCAGCAAATGAAGGAGACACAAATGATCGGTTTGCACCGGAGTCAAATAACACTTTAGCACGTGTAGAGTTTATGAAAAATGTACCTGTAACCACATCCGGAGTTTCCTCCGCTTCTTTTGCTGTCATCTGAAATGTACGACCCCTAGTTCTTGGTGGTTCTAGTCTTGGCACTACTGGTCTAACAACCACTGGTCTCCTTGATGTACCACCCTGCTGTATTCTTCCCCGCGGACAATCCGACTGAAGGTGATCCAGAGAATTACACAAGAAACAAAGCCGCGCTACTGGACAGTTTTTAGCAATATGCCCGGTCTTCCCACACTTATAACAAATCCGAGGGTCAACTTGACAATTTCCTTGGTGAACACGGTTGCACTTCGGACAAGGTTTTTCTGTTGGTCGAAACGGCGGGCGGTTATCGTATCTCTGAAACCTGGACTTCTTCGGGTCATACTGTGGTCCTTCCCACTTTCTCTTCCCCATACCTTTATCACCAGCATCCCTCCTATTATCCCGCTCCACATCTTCCGCGGCATCCACTGCAGCTGAGAAGGTAACGGGTCCTTTTGCAGTTACTAGCTTTCTGACATCTGAATTTAACCCGAAGATAAACCTTTCCGTCTTCATTACCTCCGTGGCAACGTAGTATTCCGCGAAACGAGATTTTTCTAGAAAATTAGCGATGTAGTCCCGAACTGATAAGTTCCCTTGCTGTAAGTTCATGAATTCCCCTTCCAATTGTTTAATCGCTGCATGAGGACAAAATTGTTTCCTGAAAGCTATAACAAATTCCTCCCAAGAGAAGGTAGAGTATATGTTAGGCTCTCCTGATGACATATGAGCTTCCCACCAGTATAAAGCATCGCCCTTCAACATCGCGGTTCCATAAAGTACTCTGTCTTCCTCAGCACACTTACTAGTTTTGAAGATAGCTTCTATTTCCTTCAGCCATCTCATCGCTTTCACTGGGTCCCGGTCTCCTGAGTAAGTAGGAGGCTTACAACTGAGAAACATTTTATAATCACACTTTTTCATTACTGGTACAACAGTAGGAGTAATAGGCATCTCTTTTTCATGTGAAGGATCTGGTCTATCTGTTTCAGTATTATGAGTTTGGTTGAACATAGCTTGGATATTGGCTTGTAATCTTCCCATTTCCGCTGCTAAGTCGTCTCTTGTAACAAATTCCGTGACGCGCCCCTGGACTCTGCCTCCAGTTCTACCTCTACCTCTTTCTCCCCCTCTTCCCCTTCCTCCGGCTGTTGGGTTTGTTCTATTCGGGTTTCCTCCTTCCCGATTCGTTTCTCTAGTACCACTTGCCATTCTGTTGATTCAGACAAGGTTAATATACACATAAGCACATACCCCATATAACAAGGTATTCCAGTTCAAACATGTACCTGTAAGATCACAATTACACTGGCCAGGTGTAATAATGAAATTACCTTACATGATGTTCCTTCTACCTTTTTATATTTAACATCCCAAGGTTCTACAATAATAGGGACATCCTACTTCACATGCAGTTTAAGTCTAGGTACATATACTAATACCTACATCCCTTAAACTAGGGCTCTGATACCATCTGTAATATCCCGGTTTCCATATATACAAATAACATACATTTCACAACATAATTTCATCAAAAAGATACATCATATTTCATATTCGGTCCCATAGTCTTACTAAACATAATAAGTAATTCAGTATAAACTTTTTGACTAAATAATTTACATTATGACTAACAACAAAGCCATAAGTACAAAAACACTTCATGATCTTCATAACACAAGTCTTCCCAGAAGCTAAGCAACGACTATCCTTCTTATTTGCCCTTACTTGATCCACGACCTGGAATACATATTTTTAAAACAAAATGAGGGTTAGACCTAGCGGTCTAAGTGAGAAAATCCCTGTCATTTCACAATCATTATAAAACCCATTTATATAAAATCCTTTATATAAACACACATATATCACACGTAATTAAATACCAATCAAGACTCGTGCACTGTGTTCAACTCATCCTCTTTCTCATTCTCATTTCTCCTGGCCATGTTAGTTGGTTGCGAGCCAACTAATCCACTGTACAACAACTACAGCTAACACCGCTGTACAACAACTACAGCAACACCGTTGTACAACAACTACAGCAAACACCGTTGTACAACAACTACAGCAAACACCGCCGACTATAGTTTCGGCTAACGTATACTCGTGTAGTGTAATGCACATATAAATACAATATATATCTCAATATATCATATTTTCATTTATGAACATCTAATCACATTATCTATCACCTTTTCAATCTACACGTATATGTATTCCAGTTTAAAAACATTTTGAAGTAAAACTCACCTGTTTGTCTTATCAAAACGTTCTCCAAGCTTTTCTCAAACAATTCAGCTTCACTTCAATTTCACAGAATCTGAAACAATCATATACAAGTATTGATTTACCACTTTGAACACATAGGGCTTGCTAGGACTAAGAGCTTTAGATAACTCTATCTAACTCTTATCCTCAATTGTCTTCCCCAAGCCCGAACTTAAGTCAAGTCCATAGTATTTTAGTCCTCATTCATATTCTATCTAAGAATTAACAAAACACAGGTTACTGGATACTCAAAAGTGTTTAAATTCTCTAAAATGACCAAATAGCAAAAGTATCCGGATACCTCAAATTATCCGGACAACACAACTTTTCTTGACAGCGTGACTTTTCCGGACAACCTATACAGTCCGGACAACGTTCGGACACCAGAGTAATCCGGATGCTATCCGGTATCCAATTCTATCCGGAAAACATAGGAAAAAGAAACTTACCCGGATAAAGAACCCGTCCGGACACCTTTATAATATCATCCGGACACTATCAACAAAACCACCCGGACACATTCATACTGTGTCCGGAAACCATTGTCGGTTTACCCAATTTTGCCCAGAAACCGGCTGAATTACTACCAGATGTGTAATTGACTAATCTATTCCAATAGAAACCTTCTAATAGCAATTACAAACATAAAATACAAAGGAACATACCTCAGATACACTTCCAAGCACACCAATTTGAACCTTTTAGCCACAAACCTTCTTTTCTTCTTTTGGTCTCAAAACACACACACTACACACACTGATTTTTCTGAGTTATGATAATATCTGATTTTTCTTTAGATAATATCCACTCACATTTACCATTTCAGCCCCTACACTCTTCACTAATGACTAAAACACCCCTAACTTATAATTTAACCCAATTTTTACCCTAAACACACTATTATAAAGTTAACTGATTTTAACGGAAAGGGGTTTTAACTAACGAACTTACCCGGGGTATTACAGTACCCAAGTTGTTCCCAGTGTTGTTCTTTAAAATGAGGAAATGTGCGAAATGATTTATTTACTGCGTTGTCATGCATGAAGTCTATGAACTCACTAGGTCGTAGAGTATTACATTTTAAGCTAAGGAAGAACTCCGAGGGTGGAAAGGTGTTGGACAAATCAGGGGAGAATGTTTGTAGTTTTAGTATTCGTGTTCAAGAGGAGAAGTGGACATTAGTGTCGGTTGTATGAGGGTCTGTACCCTTGTTCGGTGATTGGAAATACAGTTATCGAGGGACGACTGTGTCCAGGGGAAGAAGTAGAAGTCATGAAAGTGTTGGTATTAGCAACTCGCTATGAGTAGTGTGGTGAGGCGGAAATGAAATATCCTCGATGTCGAATAAGGGTCTTAAGGTGATCTTGTATTATTGATGTTACATGAGTAATTTTTGAAATGAGGGCGACGGATTATGAAGTTGATTATGATATGATTGGAAGAATTAGGTTCCGTAAGGAACCCATGTTAAAGAATAGGTTAAGAAAGTATCTACAGGTTGACTATTGTTGTTGAAGTCGGCAGCTGTATAGGGTGGCTGAGGCCGAAGACTTGAACCAGAAGGTTGAAAGTTGATAGAGCACCTTGTAGGGGTGTTAAATTGGTGAGAGACTGCTGTTTTGGATAAGCGTTCTACTTACGAGGTATGGAGGATTCGTAGAAGGATAAGGTATGTAGCACGAACGAAGCGAGTGTGTAGAATTATGCCCTGTTTATGTAAGGGCTCGAATCGTAAAGAGCTAGCAAGAACGATTACGTTTGAGCTAATTGGGAACTCGTGAGTTATAGTTCAACTAGAGTTGGGGAAGGATGAAGTAACGAGATAGACTCGATTATGCATGCAGGAGAATATGAAGAAAAGTTTGAATGGTGTACGAATGACCATGAGAGACCTGGTCGACAGTGTGATGTTAGGGGTGGAGGATGTACGAATGAGTAGTGGCTTCAATTGCCAAGTTAAATGTGTCAGCCAGTGTTGTAGTAAAGCGATGTTAGAAAGATGAAGCATTTGATGGAAGCCTTTTCGGGATTTCAGATGAAGTGTACGAGTTGCTAATCCAGTTGTTGGAGCACGTGGTTTGTAAGTTGGCGTTTTGTTTTGGCTGTTATCGGAATAGAATGTTGGAGCGGTAGTGGGTGGTTACCGAAGGAGAAGCCAAGTATTTTGTTTGTGTGGGTCGTTAAGTAAGTTTATCCTTGGAATCATTGGAAGTTTAAAGAAGATGATGGATGGTTAGTCAAAATGTGGTGTAGTAGATGTGAGATCTTTAAAGAATGTGAATTGCTTATGTGTGAAGGAACTATCCGAGAAGGTAATAGTTGGAAACCGAGGAGTGTGTAGTAGCTTCGATCACCGGTGTCATTTCGAGATAACTTGGTCGAATGCCTTAAGTTAGAATTTTGATGCAACCGTTTGGTTACGTATAGCAATGAGAAGGTGTTGTCAGCATGTGGAAGGGTCGGAAGAGAAGGGCAAGTAATGTTTGGTGGGCGGTGCTCCAGGCTAACGTGGAGAGGTGATTATCATATGTCGGAATAAGTGAGTGGGTTGGAAGTAGTAAGCGTGGCAGTAACACCGAAAAGTGGAGTAGTGTGTGTAGTTTGTCATCGGTAAGAGTGCGAACTCCTGGAATGGGTATGAGAAAGAGGATTTGTGTATGCTTTAAGTACGGGAAAGAAGTGGAAAAGGGCAGTTGAATGGGTTGAGTTGGTAATGTTGTGAGAAATGTTCAAACGAACTAGTCATTCAGTGATAGGCTATTGAGAATAGTTTTGTGTGACCATGATTATTCCTCCTAGTTGAGTGAGGGTAACCGAAGTTATGTTTTATATGACTGAACACTCGTGGCAAGCAGTGAGAAATTGATCGGGATAAGTTTAATTCGGGTAGGTGAGCACTTCAACAAGGGATCATGGAGGTTCCTGCTTTTAGTTACGTATAAGTGTGGAGTGGTGAAGTGGTGAGGATGTAAGAAATGATTGATGAACTGTGGTCAAGGTGTTCCGAGAAAAAGAAAGTGTTATCTGCATAGACAGATGTCGACTAGGGGAAGTAATCTAGGATGTGCATGGAAACCAATGAAGGAACTCTTGGGGTGCCCGATGAGATGTTGGAAGGAATCACAGTATGATACACGTCTTTTGGAGGGCGAATGAGGACGACCTTGCAGAATTTAAGCGATGAATAGTCGACTATTGTCATTATTGAGCGAGTAGGAGCAGTAGCCCACGAATTTGGAGTTACCGTAGGAAGTAAACAGAATGCACCCAACGTTCCATGTTTCGAAACTAAAGAGGTGTTTGACTGAGTCAAAGGTGACAGTACCCTTGGAAAGTGTCAGCTTTGGTGAGGGGTTGACTTATGTAAAGGAACCGTTATGAGGCTGGACAGCAAGATTCTCAAGTTGAGAAACAAGGAGATCGGGCTGGTAAAGTTCAGTGGCAGTTTCATAGAGGGCGAGAGGCAACTTGGGTTGAAAATGAGGACATGAAGTCCGGATGCCATCATCTTTCGATAAAGGAATTCCGGGGACGGAATTCTTTTGAGGGGGAAGTGTTGTAACAACCAAGTTTTTTTATTATTTATTTTCTCTTTAGATAAAGAAATATAAGATGTGTGGAAGTATTGTGAAGTATAAAGTTTGAGGGGCCTTATCGTAAATTGTTGAAAGGTATAAAACCCTCAAAGTTTTGCACAAACCCTAGACAAATCATTTATTCCTGGTGTCGGCTGAGGAAGAGAAAGAGCAGAGAAAGAGAAGTGGTCTCAAAAGCAATAGGAGAAGGAAGCTTAGCAATCACCAAATTTCGAAGAGTAAAGAATACTGAAATATGATTCTACAACAATGTCTAGCAGGTAATCCCAAATCCCAACCTCTATTTAGAGTTATGTCTGATTATTTGGTTTGCTTGTGGGATTCTTAATTTTGGAGTTTAAAAGGGGTGTTTAAAAGGAATTAAATGTGTATAATGGAGTTAGAATAATGGTAGATGGGAAAGAGTTCGATCAATCGATTTAATGGATTAATTTTCAGTGTTTAAGTTAAGTAGTATCGCATCGCCATACTTTTATTTCGAGGTTCCGGAATAGAAACTTAATGTGTTCCGGAATTGGAATAAAATTTAAAGATCCGGAAGTGGCTTAACATATTGCGGATCCGGAATCCACATGGGATCCGGAATGGTCCTAGATCCGGAAGTGATCAAATAAATGTGTAGATCCGGAATTTGGATCTCAGCCCAAAGATCCGGAATTTGGTAACCAAAGCCCGGAACGCTTTTCATTTTGGGCTAGGTAGTTCTAAAGACCCGGTATTAAGATTTGCAACAAGTGATCCGGATTTAATAATGGATCACGTGATCCGGAATTTTGAATAAAGTTGGATGTGAGTTCCGGACTTAAAAGAGCAGATCCGGAATACCTTTTTAACAAAACTCTCTGCAGTGGGCTTGAATGGTGGGCCCGAAGCCTTATTTTAATCCAGAATTTGTGGTAAGTGGAATTCGGTACATAGATATTTAAATTGGGTCCGAAATAATTTAGTTAATTGGGCTCCGGTAAGTTTTAATTTTGGGCTTCCGGTATGCTAATGATTTGGGATCCGGAACCGAACCAATTAAGATCCTGTAGTGATCTTTAAATTCTAATCCGGTAGTGGGTTAGTTTATGGATCCGGTAAATTTGTTTAAATCAAGTTCCGGAATTGTTTATTAAAAGGGATCCGGAATTAATGTCTTGGGCCAGGAAATTGCTTGAATAGGACTGGGTCGGTAAGAAGTGTCCAATAATTAAGATTTTGGATTAGAAGTGTAACTTATCAATTAGATAAATTTGGGTTAAGTTCGAGAGCAAGCTCGAGTAATAAATTAAAGTTTTATGACGTGCGTTTATTAAAATTATAGGTGTTCCATCTAGAGATCGAAAGGCTAAGTAAGAGGTCGTGAAACGAGAAGAACAGGTGAGTTCCCTTAATCCTTTTTACGCGGAATGAAAGATAAATGTTTTTCTGATTATGGTGAATTTACGAGCATGATTTATGTACAAGCTTTTACAAATTATTCCATGAAAAGTATGATTTGTTTGAAAGATTATTTAGCGTGAAAGAAATGTTTTTATAAGATTTCCCCGTTTCATGATTTATGATGAGCTATGTGTATGTTACGTGGATTCGGTCTGCACAGTGGGATCAGAGTACCTCGGGATCCGATGATCCCTTGGGCATATGTGACGAGCTTGTAGGAGGGAATTCATTTCCTTCCTACTCGGATAGAGGGGAGTCTGCTTGGGCCCCGGTATGAGGCGAGAGGGGAGTCTTCTTGGGCCTCGATCGTGGTTAGCTTATGCGATCCTTAAACACTGTGCAGTACCATGATTGATGTTTATGTGGTGAATGTTAATGAGTTTTATAAAATGATTTTATACTGTTGAATATGCTGTTTACGGAGGGAATTCACTAGACCTTTTGATCTAACCCTCGCTTTTCAAAACTAAACCATTTTCAGGTAAGGAAATAGTAGGAGGCTCAGGTAAGTGAGCAAAAGCAGGATAGAGTACAAATGCAGACAGAGACAGTGCATGTGCCACTTTTAGTAGTTAGATATTCTCAGTTGTGTATAGGTTGTTTCCGCCAACCTAAGTTTTGAGACTGATGTAATGAAATTTTGGGACCCAATTTTGTAATTCTTTAATTTAAATGCCATGTATGCTTTATTTAGAATTGGGTCGTTACACCCCCTCAGACACTCATCGGCATCTCAATTTGCCGGTGTTTCATTTTCCACAAGGGATAAAGCTCATACGCTATCGGCGACACACTCGGTGTCTGCTGATATTGAACAAGGTAGGCTCCTGCCCCGGCTACCGCCTTCTATTCCGAGCACGTTGAGTGTAGAGACTTTTGGACACTTCTTTTCCTAGGCCACACGCGTCGGTATCACAATAAGTTGTAGGACTTCGTGCCCCAATCGGAACACCCCGAGTGCGGCCGCCATTTGTTGGTGCCCCACGAGGACTGGGTGGAATTCCTGTCATGGTCAACACTATGCCAGCCATGAACACAGACAGTACGGTTGCTACAACCGCTACTTCAACCGGTAACCTACGTGGTCCAGAAGTTAGTTTTATATTTACCAATTTTCCACATGAACAGGTTGTATGCATGCTTAGCCCGTATCCACATTTTATTACGCTTCCACTACTGGCGTCTGCTTTAGGCGCTATCGATCATGCCTACAAGCAACATCGTCAAGCCATGCAAAGTACAGTTGAGCGATTAGCACATGAAGTGAGCAGAGCCATTAAGGGAAAAGGTATTGATGAATCATCATCAACTCCCCAGGATCAACCATCCAGCGCACAATCCGACCCACAAACACCACCACCAGTTCCGTTACACCAAATCCCAACAGACCAGCTCAAATCAGAGCTGTTAGCCCGACTCTTAGCCCAAGGCGACTCTAATACGGCTGAAGAGGTCGACCTTGTTGGATTACTACACCAACAATCTCAACCTCAAACCCAAACCTCAAACTTCAACATCCACAAGAACAGAATTTCAAGCCTTAAACGACTCAATCAAAGAAATGACCAAAGCTGTAATTGCCAGCTACCAATCCTTATCCTTACGAATCACCGTAGTTGAACAAGTGTGTGGGATTCAAGCTCAAGCCTTACAGAAACGAAGACATGATGATCAGGATGATCCTGATCAACATGAGGGGGAGAAGAGAGCAAGGGTTGGTAAGTCCAGTGGTGCGGCTACTAAAAATGTTGAGGGATCAGATCAGCTAGCTAGTGAAAGGGAAACGGGGGCAGGTGGAACGAACACTGATATGGTTCAAGTGGAAGACACCGAAGTTCTAGCTGATGTCATAACTGGGGTTGAAAAGCCTTCGGTTGTTGACAATAGAACAGATAAAGAAAGGATGGCAGATGCGTTTTTCAATGATTACATCTACATAGATTCTGAGGAAGAACCTGAGAAAACGACTGTCTAGATCAAAGAGGAATTAGAAGATATATTCGACATCACCGGGGTTATTATGGTTGCTTCGGATTCTGACAATGATACTCCAGATGATACTACTCAACCACAAACGCCGACTAATCAAAGTGCAAGTACTTTCGCTTCTCCGGCTCCAGTGGTACAAGTGAACGCTCCGGGAATTCAAGTGCAAGCCGATGGCAGAATCAGGGATCCGATACTCAAAGCTGAACTAGAAATTTATCAGGAGGTTATAGATGTTGAGCCAAGGTATGTGGCTACAGGTGAACGAGTTAGGATCCTGATTCCTTATCAAGAGAGCACAAGGAAAGATTTGTTTGTTAGGGATGTCCAGAAGATCGATATAGCAAAGGTATACGGCGTTGAGGACTGGCCATCAATGCGCAGGATTGAATTTCGACATGTCATGGGCAATGAATGTCTGAACACAAATGTGGTGAGGTCGGACAAAGCTATCATGAAGGTGCTGAACATAGATTCCTGCAAGCTTTTCAATGTCTAGTACCCGCAATTCAGTGTACAAAGATCCGATGGCTCCGAACACGTCTTTTCAGAAGCAGACTTCAAGAGTCTAAAGCTTGACGACTTCTGCAGTTTGTATGATATCCTGGCATGAGCTCCTCAAAAGAAGATTGAATAGTCTTCTGCATATAAAAGTGTCAGGAGGTTCATGCGGAATATCCTGAAATTTTCTTATCTCACGGATTTCCAAATGGCCTTGGAGTCATACCAAGCCCGAGTAAACCTAAGAGCACCGAACCGGCGTATGTCTGACATTCAAGGTATTCCTGCTTATACCGTTCTGAAGAAACCTGAGCTTGGAGTGGTTTACAATAATCAAGACTAAAAGAAGAGATTTTTTAGAACCTGTGAAGCCAACAAGTTCAGTGACGGAACGTTCAAGTACATTCATATCAACCTTGAGAGTAAACTACGTTTGGATGCAAGCGGGGAGGTGAAGCTTAAAGACAAGGAGAAGGAGCTGATCAAGCAAGCCCTGGATGCCATTACATACTGGAAGGAGTACCGAAATGCACTACGGAGGTTCGAGGTCATCTTCGGGATTCGGAAGAAGTACGTGACCCCGGTGGACGCTTAAACTCTTTGCCTCTACATTGGTACAAAGGGGGAGAATGTTAGTGTCTTAATTATCATGTTGTACCATGTAGAGGGACCATTTATGTAATTGCTATGTTACAAAGTATATAAGGTAACTTTAGCCTAGATTTCTAATTAGGTCATCCAATTGCTACACACACAAGTACACACACTCCACCATTCTCTCTACATTCTCTATTGTACTTGATGATTGTTTTTCATTGTTTGATATATATAGATGGCCATCTGATTGGATTAACAGATTGATTACTTGTTCTGGGATCACAGGTGGGATGTATTAAATATATATGTTTATATTTTCAAATTTTCTTTTGTTTTCTTCCATAATTATTCACCCAAACACAGATCATTCAAGATTTAATCTAAGGGTTATCTCTAGAATAATTATTTTTATAAAACCCGAAAATAAACGTACCAAAAATCCGGGTGTTACAATCCTCCCAACCTTAGAATGATTTTGTCCTCGAAATCTAGTGCCAATCCATAATTCGAATGGCGCTCACAACGGATTCCTTGATTCTCAACAATTCGATCTCTCTTTGACTTAAACAAATTCGACCCAAAAGTTCCTTCGATCATTAAACATTACCTCAATATCAGGTGTAGACATTAAACCTTCCTTGAGCAATCTCCAATAATACGGTCTCGGTTGTCTCCCAACCTTAAGTGACTCATGCTACTTCGAGAATGGTCTATGACATCAGTTAACCACTCCCTAAGTGCTTCCAAGCCGACAATACACTATTTATATTTTCTAACAGCCCCAAACTGATACTATGCATGACAATTACGAGAGTTCTCAAAGTTCCTGAATCAATAAATCTTGATGTTGGCCCAATGTTCTATTCAAGAACGTAACATAATATTCTTCAGAAGGCAAGTTTTCCCAAATTCAATCCTTTGACAATTCTCTAAACTCGTTCCAACACTGATCATACGAAACAAAATCTCTAGCAATTCAAAAGATATCAATAATCAACTGCTAGTTACCAAAAATATTGACTACTTAGATATACCACTTATATTGCAACGTTTCTTAGAATTCACGGGAAGTACACACAAGTACGCTAACTCGCATCAAGACACACCTCAACATTGTTCATCTAAAACTGAAATCCTTAGTAGGGTAAGATGATTTTGATCATCAATCACTAATCGCCAAAATCAAATACCCGTAAAGTCATTGTTTGCTTTCCAAACTTCTCAAGGAATTCAACACGGATGACACCCCAAACCCCAAATGAGTCATCGACCTCAAGAGCTGAAGAAATATATGAGAAGATGAATAATATTCCTTACAAAAGCTAATATTCTTTGCAGGATGTTAATATTCATTACAAGAAGTTAATATTCTTTACAGAATATTAATATTTATTACAAGAAGTTAATATTCTTTACATTCAATCGGAACAAACCAAGGCTTTTATAGCCATAACCTAAAGAAGGAAAATCAACTAATAATCACAAAAGATTACAAATGATATTAAAGTAATTAAACAAAACTAGGAACCATCATTTATCAATAGCCAGAGGTAGGAGTAATGAAGAAGCAACAATGAGTAGAAATCAGATTTTGACCATACTGACAGATATGGACCATACTGATACGGGAACTAGAATCCCAAAATATACAACTCAAACGACGAATTCCAAAACTCTCTTAATTACCGAAGGCCAACCAAGAGGGAGTAATACTAACACTTAATATGAAGTCTGTACAATGATCCCTCACTTCAAATCCAATTATGTGCAAACAACCACACCAAGCTTTAGCCCGAAGATTTACTGAAATTTAAAGATCGCTACTTAAACAGTCGGATAACTCATAAGTCTAATACCTCAAAATCAAAAGTACACTGACTTAACAAGCGGTACCACTCGGATTAGGGTACTATCACAAGTTAGACTATCCAACACTTCCACTTCTAAGGCCCTTTGAGTCCCCACTCTTAACGAGAGTTTCTAACACTTAAGACCCTAACGAGTTCAAGGTTTCATTTGCAGGACTCAACAAATATGCCAATCCAACAGAATTTATAAGAATTTCAACGCAAGATCTTTATAATAATTACTCTTACGTGTAAAAATCTACTACCGTTTACTCCGTAGTTGTGTAAAGTATACACACTTGTCACACATATAAAAATCAATTTGAAAACTACTTGATCACAAATCAATCTAATAATGATGACGCAAAATGTGCTCGGTGAACTTTTAAAATGAACGGTTACGGTTCTAGCATGCATCTACTTATGTCATGCACACCAAGTAGTTTTCATGCATTAAAATAGTGTGCAACAGGTTGTTTATACAAAACTTAAAAGAGAAACTTCACGTAATCGAGTTCCAAATTTTTTCCATTTAACTATAAAATGACGTGGGATGAGATTTCCCGACAAGTCCCACATGCATCAGTTTATCTTCTCAAAACTTAGCAAAACGATATGTGCATGCGATTTAGTCGAAACATAAAATAAATTAGATTGGCTTCAAATTTCAAGTTGTACAGACAATATGCATCTTTATTCCAAAAGTGGTGGCTATAATGTCTTGCATACCAATAATCAATATAATGCATGTGTGTGAACCAATAACGATAGTAACTACATCCAAATTAGCACAAAACAAAGCATTACGATAAAATTGTCATGGTATTCGCATATACTTACTCACGCCAAAAAAATATAAACTAATTCGTACGCCAAATAATGTGTGATGAAATGTATTAACACAAAACTCAACAGAGAAATCATACAATATTAAAATTTCAAAAATTTCTCTTTTTGTTGCAATGACATAAAGTAACATTTCTCAATAAAAGTTGCATGGAATAAAATTCTCAATAAAACTCAAACACCAAAATGATGGAAGGTAACCCTTCATCCAAAACCTTAACATATGTGGAGGAGATCCAATGTTAAGGCCATAAATCACAGTCACTTGTCCAAGACCCTAAACAACTTTAAAACATGGATATCACATTATCCGAAAGTAGCGTTGGACAACAACGAAAACAAAGAAAGTGTTGACAAAGTTTGCAATCACCTGCAATAAAATAATTTCATGCATGTTTAAAATCATGGTTTAAAATCTTGTTTGTGCTAAACGTTTTTCCAAGATTTCGTAATACAACACACATGAAGATTTGAAACACAAGAAACAATTGATGCAATTTATTTTTATTATTTTTTTAAAATAAATTTTGTGCATGAATTTAGTCGGCACTCAACGTCTCAAAAGCACATTCCTCATATTCCTCCGGTCACACTATCGTCCTTCGGATGTTCAAACATCTTAAGGCAATCATCAAAGATTTCATCGGTTCACCTTACAATTTCTCCTCGAATATGGTCGATTCCATAAGCCTATGGTTCTAATCCAACCAACAAATTCGACCCGAAATGGTTCACTTAATGCAGTCATCATGCCTATTGTCACTCCAAATGACAAATACTAGAATCATTAACCTCTTCTAACGGTTACTCGCTTAGAAACTTCTTTGCTACCCCAACAGTCATCATATCAGAGTAGTCCAAGTACTCACATGTAACTTGTAGGTTCACCATAACACTGGCCAGGAACAATTATGAACGTACCGTACATGATCATCCTTGCTACTCTAGACGAGATTCCCGTTTCTAGTGACCCCATCAACCTCAGAACATCCTATCTTAAAGTGCGTAATGGTGCAAATTCGCTCTCATCCACTTAAAAGAACGCTAGTTTGAGTCTAGGTATCCAAAATCAACACCTAAATCCCTCAAACTTGTGCTCTGATACCAACTTGTAACACCCTCAAAATTGGAAAGAGCAACTAAATAAAATTTTCAATAAAATAACCACTTAAGGATAAAATTCCTTCTACAAACCATTCTTGGAATTACATCAAGATAAAACGTTATATTTTCAACAATTAAAACCTATGTCATTCTCCAGGACTACAAAAGGTCGGGTGTTACTCAACCCCAAAATCACGTTGCTATTCCCCAAATGCGGAAAACTTCACCAAGCTATTTACTTCTTGAGCACACAACTAGCTCTCCACTCTTCACAATGTCACAAGAACTACATCCCAACCGGAACCTGTTCCACATGCCGACAAATAAAAAGGTTAGGCTAACGCCTAGTGAGTTCAAGAGTTTTACCATGGTTATATAATTCGTAAAACGAGAGAGGTGCAATTTAAATCATGAGTTCAAAAAGGATTTACTTTAGATGAAAATCACCCATTTTCCAACGCATACAAATCCCGTGATGAAAGCTTTAATATAAAACGTTTCTCAAAATAGACTCATCCCAAAACCCACTAGATAAGTGAAATAGTATTTGATTTCCAAAATGATTGAAATCATGAATAAATCGTCATTATTCAAAACACCCCAAACGTTGATGAGGCATACATCACTGCCAATAAAATATGGAAAGCAGTCCATATAAATAAAATACGTCACCAAAAACATGGATAAAAATAAATACCCAAACAACACCTTCCGGTGACGGGGGAGACCCGATTCCATGGTTTGTGGCAGGACATAAAGTTAAGCCGTTTAACCACGTTATTGAACTAAACCTCAGATCGTGACGCTATTGTCTGCTTTAAAAAGTTCCAACTCAAGTCAGACTTTAGTGCCTGCTAGCTAAGATACACCTCAAGTCCCGAACCCAGCAACGGGTGGCACCACCGTATCCTCTAGTGCCTGCTGTGCCCAGCTACACCTCAAGGATTCACGACCTCGTTGCATGTTCAGTCTCTAGTAAGTTACACCTCAAGGTTTCCATTGAACCTCTATTGCCTACTTACTAGCATTCAAGAATTGGAGTCTCGACTCCTTACTTGATAACACAAGATGTTCAACCCTCGTGCACAAGTGTTAGAACATCAACTATAAACCCAACAAACCTCGGAGTACAACCCAATACGGTTCCTCTCCAAAACACCGGGACGCAAAATGCCAAAGTGGCGTACGTCCCAAAGTGAGAATACCAAGACTCTCCACCATATAAGCATGACCGACTCTTATGCCTATGGATCCAGTGCATTACGATCACTGTTCTAAAAGGCTCACCGCAACAGCCGCCATGACGCGTCGTGGCTTAAGGCTTGGGTCTCACGCCACGCTATGCCTGTGGCACGCCATGGCCTAATGTGCGATCTTTTGTGACGTGATACTCAATTTTTCTTTACGTTTTTAATGTCTTATTTCCTAGTTTTTAATATATAACCTAATTTAACTTGTTTATTATCATTAACTCGTTGATTGATAGTACAAAACATATACTTCTATATACAATAGTATATATGATATAGAGATTTGCCGCCATAAGTCACGCCTTGTTAAACGTCGTGGCCTCGCCGTGGCTCCTAAGGCCTAAGGCTTGGCCTCGCCGCCATGCCACGCCTCGCGCTATTTAGAACCTTGATTACGGTCTAAAAGTACATGACTCCACTTTAACAACACATGCACTGAAAACATGTACTCTTCAAATAAAATGCAATAAATGCAACTAACGACCAAAGCTCCACATACAATTATTAAAATCCAGACAAATGTCCTCAAGACTCATTAAAGTCATAAATCGAGCCATAAACTCAACCAAAACCAATTAATCACTCGTAAAACCAAATAATGCGTTAAAACGCATGTAAGCCATGTTTAGAAATACGCTCCCCGTACATGAATTACTCAACACCACTCTTAATTTAAGATACATCATTTTCCAAAGTACACGTCAAAGTGCATTTATACCCAAAGATTTACAAACGTAAGGTAAATCATTTGAAAGAACAATACTTAAGGTTCATCCATCCAAAATATCCAAATTACATCTTTTCTCAAACCGAATGGTTTACACTTTTAAAATATTCACAAGGTCAAAAATGACCCAAACCCAATGACCCACATGTTCATGCTATAAACATACCACCGCATAAAATTATGCACATTTCCATCAAAACACTAAAAATGTATTTTCACTAGATAACCTCCAATCATGCATTAAATACAAAAATACTTTCATTTATACTTGTTTTATCAAGTTATCCTAAAATCCCCAAAAATGGTTATTTTGCAAGATTTATAACATCAAATATTCCAAGTAATCAAAATCCACCAAATGATTCAACAATGAATATTTTCATGTAAAAACACTCCAGACACTTTTAAAATGAACATTTTGGCATGTACAACATTTTCACAAATCAACTTGAACTCACCTTGCTAGATTTAGGCTAAATCTAGATTTTCCCCAATCTTGAGCTTCCTTGGT
Source organism: Saussurea involucrata (assembly GCA_033807775.1). Classification (NCBI taxonomy): domain Eukaryota; kingdom Viridiplantae; phylum Streptophyta; class Magnoliopsida; order Asterales; family Asteraceae; genus Saussurea; species Saussurea involucrata. The sequence continues at coordinate 7,796 of JAWVWS010000706.1, read as the reverse complement.
GAAGGCTTTAGATCCATAAACATCCATCACTAGAAATCTTGTTTAGGTCATAAACAACCTAAAATACACCAAGAGTAACTCCCTAAAATCAGATCCATACAAATCTTGTCAAGATCTCAAATCTCCTAAAATACCCTAAATAGGTCAAAATCCATAATATGAGAGATACATCAAGAGAGATGTTCTAGAAGGTTAAAATGAAAGACTTTGACAATAATAAAGATTTAGAAGTTTAAGATGGACTTACAATTCGTTTTTAGGAATGAACCCAAAAACTAGATCAACAATGGTGGAAGAGGAGGTTGGAGAAGATGAAGATGTTGTTGAAGTTCCAACCATAACACTTGTACTCTAAAAGAAATGAAATTTCATAAATGTTTTACTAATGGAGAAAATAAGTATTAGGTATGAATGTTTGAGAGATGAAGTGAGTAGGTAAAGAGGTAGAGAGGGAAGAGTAATGGGAAGGATGGAGAAAATTTTTGGATAAGAAAAATGGGAGAGAGAGACACGTTCAAGATGGTTTAAAACAAAAGGAAGGACTTTGGTCATATAAGAGTAGGTGGGATGTATTAAATATATATGTTTATATTTTCAAATTTTTTTTTGTTTTCTTCCATAATTATTCACCCAAACACAGATCGTTCAAGATTTAATCTAAGGGTTATCTCTAGAATAATTATTTTTATAAAACCCAAAAATAAACGTACCAAAAATCCAGGTGTTACGAAGATGGAGCGGGCGAGTGCCGAAAAGAAAGACCATATAAGAGTGTTCCACGTAACGGGTAATCCTTTTTACTGCATGAAAATGACCAGTTGTAGGAGCATGGAGAAATTGACTCACTTGGTTGATAGCGTAAGACAAGTCTGGTCTTGTAATAGTGAGATATTGAAGTGTCCCAATAAGTGAACGATACAAGGTAGGGTCGGTAAAAGGAACTTTGTGACTGTAAAGAGCATTGGAGGTAGAAAGAGGCATTTGGCGTCGAGTAAGAGGGCACGAGTGACAACATCAGTTGCATATTTCACTTGGCTTAAAAATAATCCTTCATCATCGTACGTCACCTCGAGGCCAAGAAAAATAGCTAAGGCGGCCCAAATCTTTAATGGCAAACTTCTTATTAAGAGAATCTTTTACGAAAAAGCATCCAAATGTTGAATGCAAAAGGGAATAGTATTACAACTCATAGAGGTTGTTAAGGATATTTAGGAGTGAATTTATTTTGGGCAACAATGGTGGATTTGAATATTTGAAGGCATGATCTACTGTTGAGGTGGTACGGGTCACCTATGGTTGGGAGGCAACCAAAGTCATGCGGCTAGAGGCTACCTTAACAAAGTTATATGTCCACTTTGATATAAATGTAGCGTATCGAAGTGGATATTGGATGTGAGAGTCAACATGGAAATCAACATAGCAATTTTGCCAGGTAGTTATCGGATGTCGTTTAAGATTGAAATGGTTCATAGACACTTCATTGGATAGAGAAAATGGTCGCTTCGATGGAACTGATGTTATTTGAGGCTTATATCATTAGAATGTTACCCTTTTGGGATGAATAGATGTCAAGACAGTATCGAACGTATGCTCCGTGTTGTGTGGTGTGTCTGGATAAGCTAATGTTCCTCACATAGTTTGAGTGTTGTGTGAGAAATAGAATTACATGACATTGACGTTCGGGGAATTCTTTGGTCAAAGTTTAACTATTGCAAGAGAGGACTGAGCTACCTTCGAGAACTGAGGAAATTCAATAAGTATTGAGTGTAGTATTTGAATGATTTGTGTAAGAACTAGATTTCGAGGACGAAATCGTTCTAAGGTTAGGAGGATTGTAACACCCGTAATTTTTGGTAAGTGAAAGTCACCCCTGCGCTTTTGTGGTTTCTAAGTTGTGGTTTTGAATTGTAACTTACTGCTTTTATTCCCTATGATAATCGAGGGTGTTTCGGATGAGAAAAAGTGGCTTTTGAGTTTCGGTACAGGTTGAGCGACCTTGCCATGTGATAGTGATAGTGTGTCATAATCACAGGGCACTGTCGCTGGTGGGAGGAATCCCACGGTACAATCTCAGTGATTGTGCCCACGATTGTGACATTATGTCACTATCGTGGTCGGCGCTAGGGTTTTAAAGATGCGATTTTCTCATTCTTTCTTTCATTCCTCACTTCTCCTACTTCACCCTTTCTCTTCAAAATCATTCCCTAAGGGTGCGTTTGGTACACTGGACTGGACAGAACAGAACATGGATCACTGTCCCGTATTTGGCAGGACATTTATGTAGAACAGACAGGAACAGGGTGGAACAAAGTGGAACAGGCCTGTTCCACCCCCACCCCATGGAACAAGCTGGAACAAGGTGGAACAAACTTATGCTTTACCAATATAACCTTAAAATAAAATATAATTCTCTTCTAAAACATCAAATACACGTTCTATTTTATATTTTATTCATTCTTTAAATTTTATTTATTGTATTTTATCTAATGTTATCTGTTCTGTTCTGTCCAGTTTTGTCTACCAAACGCTCAACAACTATTCTGTCTTGTCCTGTCCTGTCCTGTCCTGTCCTGTCCTGTCCCATCCAATCATGTTCTATCATGTCTACATACCAAACACACCCTAACCTCTAACACGAACCCTAACTGGATTTTTGAGCTTTACTCTTGTAAATCAAGTGTTCCTTCACCATCTAAGTTTGTAATCACAACCCCAAGTGCTAAATCAAGAGTTCATCTCCATTTCTTGAAATTTCTTAGTTTTGAGGGTTTTGCTTAAATCCTAGTGGTGAGTTCATCTTACTCTTTTATAAACCTTCATGCAATTCATAAATGTTGCATTTTTTTGTTCCTTGTGTTTCTATTCCTCAAATTTCGATTTGGATGATTTTGAGAAATTAGGTCGAAATTAGGGGTTTTGGTCAAAATGGAGATTTTGATATAAGATGTTTGTAGAATGATTCTAAGTAAACTTGGATATGTATGTTTATGTTTGGAAACTCGTGAATCTAGGGTTTGGAAGAATTGCTTGAAGATTAAGTTTCTTCAAGGAAACTCAAGCTTGGGGTAAAATCTAGATTTAGCCTAAATCTAGCAAGATGAGTTCAAGTTGCTTTGTGAAAACTATGTACATGCGAAAATGTGTATTTTGAAATAGTAATATGTTTACATGGTATTTATCAATGTGTTGAGTACTTGAAATTTTTTCATATTGGCAAATTTGTGTTGATAAACCTTATGAAATGTCTATATTTTTAGTTTTGGATACTTCGACGAGTAAATCTCAAATGTGTTCCTTTGGTGATTTATTGTACAAACGAAGTCTATTTGATGGTTTATGCATTTTGGTGTATTTGGTTTTATAAACCATTTGAAAAATGCATGTTATCATGCTAGGAGACATTTTGGAAATATAAGAGTATGATTTCATTTAGAAAAATGATTTTTCTCAACCAATGATGAGTTTTTAAAAATCTGGCCCCGCAGATAAAAATTTTAGGACCAAAATATGTTTTGGGGTAATCGTAGGGTTATTCAATTTGAGTTAATCATATCTTTGAGGTATGTGTTTGCATAAACGCCGGTTAAATGTGTTTCATTATTTGAGGACATGTGTTTCATTATTTGAGGACCTTTATTTGATGGTCCATTGAGTTTTGAGCATTTTGGCTCGGTTTTGACTTAAAAGAGTCTTAAGGACATTTGTACGGTTTAATAGCTCAATGTTCAGGCTTTGGGTATGATTTGCATTTATTGCATCTTATTTGAGAATTACATGTTTGAGTGCATTAGTCATTCATTTGGAGTCATGTAATGTTTTAGACTGTAATGACTGGACCCATAGGCATAAGAGTCGGTGTTGTTGCGTAAGTATGGGTTAAGATCCCCAAATTATAATTTGGAAATAATCATTGGTTATATGATGTAATTTCTAAATGAACAAGTTTGTCTTGGATGGTGAGATCCCAAGGTAAAGACCTGGATAGGGTTGATCTTGATGATTCTTTAAGCAAAAGACTTGGATAGGATTTATGTTCACAAAGACTAAAGACCTGAATAAGGTTGATGTCTACAATGACTAAAGACCTGGATAAGGTTGATGTTCACAAAGACTAAAGACCTGGATAGGGTTGATGTCTACAATGACTAAATACTTGGATAAGGTTGATGTCTACTATGACTAAAGACCTGAATAAGGTTGATGTCAATGACTTGTCCATCCTGGAGTATGCTTATAACATAGATACGTGAATTAACTTGGTGTTCTGCCACATTCTACGGAATCGGGCCTCCACCGTCATCAAAAAGTGTTGGTTTTGGATGTAGACTTTATCCATGTTTTCGGTGATATTTTGAGCATGAATTGTTATCCATAATTTGTGACTTTGTGTATTGAGTCGTATCCATATTTTTGGATGTTTTGGATCTAGAGATTATCCATGTTTTCAGTGACATTATGAGTATGAATGGTTATCCATGCTTTGTGGTTTTATGTATCAAAACTTATTCATATTTTGGATATTTTAGGTAATAGATTTCTATCCATGATTTCTATATTTGAATATTAAATCATTATTCACGTTTTGGGTGAGTTTCGAGTTTCAGAATTATATTTAAATGAACGTTTGTATTGAGATTTTTTTCGCGAACATGGAGAGTTTCGAAAAAGAAGTTGCTTTCATACTAAATGTATTTTATTTTAGAAAGTGTGATTTAAATAGCATTCTTCAGTTATCGTTTTATGCAATTGGTTAAACCTTTCAAATCCACTAAGCGTAAAACCTAACCCTTTTTATTTATCGGCATGTACATCAAGTTCTTGTTGGGGAACGGTACTAGCGACATGTGAAGAGTTGAGTGTTAGATAGATGCACGAGAAAGATGTAGTTATTGGGGGATGTCTTCCGCACATTTAGAGATAGCAATTGTTGATAGGTTTAGTAACACCCGACCCTTATTTAGTATTTATATAAGACTTGATTTGTTTGTTAAGGTTAAATCTAGAATTTCATTTGAGGTCTTTCACGTATTGATTTGTAGAAGGGATTTTATCCTTCTTTTGAAGTATTATTGTTTGTTAAGGTTAAATCTAGAATCTGGTACTACCGTTTTGCGTCGCCGCTTCGTCATTGGTGTTGAGTTGTGTTTCATCGACTAATCCCGACAACGTATTTCCGAATGTCGAACCATTATTCACACCGGCTCCTCCATCGTCAAAGTCCAACCTTGCGGAATTAGAAGAATAGTTCAACAAATCGGGATGAAAGTGGCCTTGATCACGATGAAAATCCATCTTC
>JAWVWS010000705.1:0-60631 GCA_033807775.1 Saussurea involucrata | reverse complement strand
ATACTTGAGTGGAAATGGGATCATATCACTATGGATTTTGTGACGAAGCTACTGAAAACCCTGAGAGGTCACGACACTATTTGGGTGATAGTGGATCGATTGTCCAAGACCACACATTTCTTAGCCATGCGAGAGACGTTGCTGTTGGACAAGTTGGCAAGCTTGTATGTAAACGAGGTAGTCTCGAGGCACGGTGTGCCATTGTCTATCGTATCCGATCGTGATAGCCGTTTCACCTCAATTATTTAGGACGCCTTTCAAAGGGAATTGGGCAAGAGAATAAATCTGAGCACAGCTTACCATCCTCAGACGGATGGACGGAGTAAGTGGACTATCCCAACCATGGAATACATGTTGATGTCGTGTGTTATCGACTTTGGGGGAAACTCGGATACTCATCTACCATTAGTGGAATTCACCTACAACAATATTTATCATTCGAGTTTGAAGGCGACGCCATTTGAGGTCTTGTATGGACGAAAATGTAGAACGCCGGTTTGTTGTCTTGAGGCAGTCGAGAAGTAATTCGCCGGGCCAGAAATTGTGCAAGAGACGACAGATAAGGTTAAGAGTATCCGGGAATGCTTGAAGGCGGCTCAAGAATGCCAAAAGAGTTATGTCGACAAGAAAAGACGGCCGATTGAATTCCAAGTAGGAGACCGGGTGATGTTGAAAGTCTCACCTTGGAAAGGGATCACCAGATTTGGAAAACGTGGGAAGCTTAGCCCTCGTTTCCTTGGACCCTTCCCTATTGTCAAATGTGTAGGACTTCAAGCCTACCAATTGGGGTTACCACCCGAGATGAGTGGAATTTACCCGACGTTCCAGGTGTGTTACCTAAGGAAGTGTTTAGCGGAAGAGGAAAATGTCATCCCACTCTCGGAAATCCGTGTGGATAACAACCGATATGTGGAAGAACCAGAAGCAATCTTATAAAGGGAAACGAAAAGACTTCAACACAAGCAAGTGGTTATGGTAAAATTCCAATGGAAGCATCACAGAGGCGCCAACATGACGTGGGAGTCCGAGGAGGACATGAAAAGGCGCTACCCTCACCTTTTCGTCTAAAGGCAAGATTTCGAGTAAGTTGAACCACCCCCCTCACTTTCGTTCCTAGATCCGTCGCACGATACCTTTTACTTGAACCTCGTAGCTTTTAATACCATGCATTGCCTTGTCACCTCGCATGTTTTAGCTTGGATCGTATACTACCATCGAGGGAGCCCCGTTTGGCTGAATTTTGAGTTTGGACAACAATGGGGTTAGAATTGGCGACAATGCCGACGACTTTGACCAAGGCAAGTTCGTTGGTGGCATAGTCGCACACTAGACGCAGATTCGAGCAGTGGGCAGCATGCGATCGACGACAATGCCCCGCGACTTTGCCCAGGGCATTGTCGCAGGGGCAAAGTTGAGCTCGGGGTTGGGTCAGCAGCATAAGGTCGCATTTTTGGAGACTTTCACCCTCACTTCTCCTCTTTTTCCTTCCAGCAGCAAAACCCTCGACCTTCTCCCTCACCTTGGCGATTTCATCTCCTTTTCACCTTTCTCCCTCCTCATTCAATGTTGTTATGAATCCTAGCATTTAATGGCTTCATATAGGGTTTAGTTTGTGCAAGCAAAAGGGATCTTGTGGTGTATCAAGCTTCAAGTGGGTCAACTCTATCCAAGTCTCCATACAAAACTAGGGTTCTCCATATTTTCTAGGGTTTCTCTTAAAAACCCTTAGGTGAGTTTTATAACCTACAATCTTCATCTTAGGTTACATTTTACACCTCACATAGAAGCTAACCTTGGGATCTTTGTTAAAACTAGGGTTCCTTTAAGTTTTGGGTTTTTCTCCTACAAAACTCTACTTGGTGAGTTATTACTCCTCTTTATGCATTTACTTAACTCCCCAAAAACCAAGAAATGATGATATATTTGGTGTATGAAGCCTTAACCAAAAAGCTAGGGTTTTTCCTAAATCACCAATTGGAGTATATATATATATATATATTCTTTATGGACTATAAATATGTATGTATATATATATATATATATATATGTGCAAAATACTTGTGTGTTATGTGATTCATAAATGAACATATAAGTATATATATATTCTTATATCATAGTAAGGTACATGTATGAGAATGTATATGGGTATACCGCAACTAAATGGCAAACTTCATGTATCGTTAAAGTAGTTTAAAAGAAAAGGGAGATAAAGTGGAATATATATGCTACGTGCGTTTTATGGAAAACTCGTTCACGATAACGTGGGGTTAATTGATATGCTATAAGTTGGGGTTATTAAATTATATGCATCCATGATCATGATTTGGGATTTATATTAGTCTATTTCCTTGTGCATGAGGATTTAGACCCCTATGGACTATATGTTCATTTTTATCGTTGGCCGGTGTGGATATTAGCGAATAGGCAATAAGGGACTTTCCATCCTTGAGGTGTAACTCGTCTAGATTGGATAGATGGTATGGTCCCCGTAAGTCCTTGAGGTGTAACTCGATGATAGGTGGGTTTACACCCCCCCCCCCTAATCTAACCGCAAGTGTACGGGTCGAATCAAGTAATAAGTACGGAAAGTACGAGTATCGAACCAAAGGAACTAGGAACAAATTTAAGGTTTGTTGTTTGGAATTGGTGAATTTCAAATAAAGAAAACAAAATTGACTAAGAGGCTTAAAAGAGACTTTTGATAGAGAAAGGGTTGAGGGTTGGAAATCCTATGATTATTTCCCTTCGATGGACACTATACCCGGAACATGTATTACCGGTTTTTCCCTATGAATCCTCATTATTGAAAACTCACCGTTGTTCTTTCTCAAGCCATAACGGATCTTATTTTGAAAACACAAGTTTTATCTCTCGATCTCCACCGATGGATTCAAAACACATTAAAGCAGAATTTGAAAGGACGAAGGGTGATTCGGCTATCTCTATCCGAATCTCCTCTTCGACATGTAATTATCGGATCTGGTTAGTAATTAATTCTCTCGAACTTAATTAGAAACAAAGTAATCAATTGGAGGTGATCAATCCGATAATCGTAGAAAAACGTAAATCACATGCTTCATAGATTCTAAAACAGATAACAAATGATCCAGTCACATGCCGTAGAAAGCTAAGCCATAATAAATCCAACCCCCAACATCTAAAGGTTAGTTCATGTTGGGGGTGGAGAAGAATGCGAAATAGTAATAGAAATTAAAGTTATAAAACATCGTTTACTCAAACGTGAGTGTAGTACTGAATAACTCCCTTCTCTCGGCTCTAATCTGTTAACAGATTCGTTCCCCTTCAATCCACTCTCTGTCGTTGGTCAAAAATGGCTTTTCCACCTCCGAAAAATCGCCTCCCGTTTGCCCTGGGTCGTCTATCTCCCTTTTTTCTTTTCCCCCAAAATCGCTTAAAACACCATACTGAACAGAAGGTTGCGCGGCTTTCCCCGCGACTTGAAGTTGCCTGGAAAACCGCGCGTGTCAATTCTGGCCGTGGTTTAGTCTTTGGGTTGGGCCTCTTGCTTAGTTATTTGGGCTTTAAACTTTGAGCCATCAATCTCGCTTTTCAGCTTCTTTTCTCAAGTGTTGCTCGCCTCCGGGATATCTGCAAATCTCAACTAGAAAATAGTGTAAGTACCACTGATTTGCTCTCAAACAAGCCACTCTCTTTGGATTGGCGTTATCAACAACCACAAACCGAGCGTTGCTTGTCCTCAAGCAAATTAGCAACAAAAAGAATAAAGGCAAGCATCAATGAAATCAATAATCGCATGTTTCCCAAGCGGACACACTTATTGCACGCCTATTTACCCATACCTCTGAACGCTTATCTCACCTTAACCGCCTCTTTGTCTTGTCTGACTAGTACCCTTCCATTGTGAGTTGAATTCACGACTGCTCCGATCACACTAAGTTGTTACTAGGTCCAAGCATGCTAGGGAAACTATTTTGCCTCCATCCTACCTCATAGGATGCTCTCAATACACTTGAACCTAGGTTGTCACATATGTTGTCATGTATTTGGAAGTTATGTACAATAATACCCGAGAATTCACCTGACAACTCAAAATGAAAGACGCGATAATGTCCAAATAAAAGTGATCTCAGGAAGGAATTAAGTAGCAAGACAAGGAATATCAGTAAAAGACATAGTAAACCTTGATCACATTTTCCAGCAGATCATCCAGGTCTTTTATTGGGTTGTAGCGGGGCTAGGGTTAATGGCTATGAAATGAAAGGTGAATCGGATCAAAGTCTTGAATGTGTCAATCATCGAGCGGTTCTGAACTTTTCTCACTTCCTTTTCTATACTTTGTCCCTCTTTTTCATAACTAGGGTTGCATTGACCCTCTTATTTATTTGTTTATATCTTCTTCTTCTCTTTTTTTGTGTGGGGCAACATTGGCCCTCTTTTCTCGCATTTGGGCAACATTGGCCCTCTTTTCTATTTCTCACTTTCTTATTGGCCTGATTTCTCTTTCTTACTCTATCTTTCACCGTTCATTCCCGCTCATGACTGGCACATCGTCGGATAAAGGTTGGCTAAGGCTTCGACTAGGGTTTAATAGTGGGGTTTGAAATGAAAAATTGGGTGAGTGTTTGGCTGCAAAAGGAGCTTGGGTGCACACAATCGGTCAAGGAAGCGATAGATAAATACGGGATCAAAGTTGCACACAATGCCTGGAATCATTTCTTAAGGTCCACACTCTTACTTAATATCCTGATGGTCGTCTTTCCTACTCAATGTAAAATTATAGCGAGATCATTCTATAATCACGACAAGGAATTCGAAAAGGTGTATCGGAATTACGTATTTAAATCCCTCGCAATGAAACGCGGCTCAGATCTCTCTCTCGGGTGGTCTCCACTAATGTCCCTAGTCATACGTTTTCCCGGTCTTCCCTTAATGGTCACATTGCTATCGTAAGATTCTCCCCCCAATGGTCAGTCTCAATCATTCAACACAAGGATTTTAGCTTAAATGATTTAAACATTGCAAAGACATGGAAAATCTACGTGCAATTAGTGGGCCCGATTGGGCAACCCCAAACATAACCCACATATTGTCCCTAATGTGCAAGTGTCGATTTGGAGCGGTACAGACCGTTTAAGTACGATTATGCAGTTATTACATTCATCCCGAATTTACAGAAAACAGTAAACTACATCGAAACAAAGAGACATAAACAAATACTGAAAAGCGAAAAAGAACAAACCATGACTAATGGGGCTGTGAAGAAGATGCTCCCCCCGATTGCCTACCTCGCAACCTCCTTCGGCTTCGGGATGGGTCGACCGCCTCTAGTATGCCGGCCTGAGTGAGGCGTGTAGAGAAATCATCCAGTCGGTAGTTTACAGCTCGAAATCCGGCCTCCATCTGTTGTGCCAATCGTCGTATGTATTGCGGTGCGGTGGGTTCGAAGTTTGGGTCCTCTGAATCTGAGTCGGACAGAATCGGCTCTGGTCCTGAGACCGCTTGTCGCCAATTACACTGGTCCTCCCCCCATCGATTCTCGAGCTTTGTCGCCGCCGTGATTTGTGCTTTGTATTGGCGTTCCGCGAACAACATCAGGAAGGCGAGGTCGTAATGAAGGTCACTATTGAGGATGTGATCCTTCGTCTTGTTCCAACCCACCTCGCTGTTCCAACGTATGGATCCCTTGATGACCGGGCTCAGTGTGACGTTGAATGCCTCGTGACGGGACATCCTGTAACTCATCGCCAACACACGGCGTCGCAGAACTTGATGGTACTCACAATATTCGTCCGGGGAGATCCAGACGCGCACTCCTCGGACCGTCACGGTGTATCGGTCGTGGTAGATGGTAGAAATCATATTGGCATAGAAGGTCTTGACGACCTCTGCATCGTACATGAGAGTGGACCGGATGTAGTAGTTCCACTCCTGTTGTCGGATGATCTCGGCTACCTATGACCCGGCTGGTAACCCGTCCAACTTGATGCCTCGCTCCGAAAATGGCTGACGGTTCCTCTCGTGCATCCTCGCCAGGCGGGTGTCCTTATCGTCAGCCTCAAAGTTTTTCATGATGCTCTGATGTGCATCCTGGTGCGAGAATGGTTGCCGAAGTCGTGTTCTTTGATCGGGTGATGCCTCATTGTTCTGCATACAGTAAAGCTACAATAAGAGAGAAAAGAAACAATTGGCACCCCAAACCTAGGCTTTGGCTAGGTTGTACTAATCGACACCCCAAACCTAGGCTTTGGCCTAGGTTGTACTAATCGACACCCCAAACCTAGGCTTTGGCGTAGGTTATGCTAATCGATTGGAGCACATTAGTGCCTTGAGCAATACAACCCACAACAATTACATGAACATTATCTTAAGAAGAGGCATTCACGAGGGTATGTGGATCCCATATTAGTGCAAAGTAGTAGAAATCACAAACAATAGTCAATAAACACGATATGATTTCAACTTGTCATCCCTCTTTCAATAACCATTCAGAGAATTTCAATAATATGATTACAATGGTTGTGGGACGATTAACATAAACAATTAGGCTAAAAACACTTTATATAGCTAGGCCTAAACTACCAAGGCCCACGGCTCGACTCCCATCTGAAAATCAGTAATGTAAGACATTGTTACCTTGTGTTTCAGGAATCGCTTTACAGCTTCAAGCGTTTTGGTGATGTGGAGCGGTCGGATAATTCGAGTTCGGAGGTCTTTGAGGATTGGGTGAAAGTCGTTCAGTCGGAGATTATTGAAGTCGGCTTCGGAGAATATCCATTCTTTCCCATCTTCTCTTTTGACAGTAAAGACTGGGTACCAGATCTTCAGAATGCGGTCGAACCTGATGTTGATGACTTCTGTAATATTGTGCTTGGTTCGGACCTGACTGACCGGTAAACACCTTTTCATGACCTCTAAATATTGTTTCTTGTAGACGTCGTCGAACTTTGCTAATCCGAGGCAGAAAGTTGGATAAAGCACTCATAGTTTGTGGACGAACAACCTCTTCAGGGAATCCTCTAGGAAGAGGATTAGGATAATGATTTCTCCCATCTGACAGGTTGTGGTGGTTGATTAGAAGCGGTTTCTTGCTGAGGAGATGTCGGATGAGCTGATGTAGAAGTCTCGGGAATCAGTTCAGCATAAGCGGGTGTACTCTAAATGGATTGCATCAGGAACTGATCGTAGTCAAAGTCGTCGTCGGCATCGGTTGGGAAGATCAAGTTTACCTCGGAGTTTATTGCCCTGGCGGCTTTTTCATACCATGCATTTTCCAATTTTGGGTCGATCTCCAAGTCAAGATCTATCATTTCGAATTCTGGCCTTTCCGGTGCGGTGTAGACGATCAGTTATTGGGATTCTTCCTCAGGCTTTTCAACCGTTGGGTCTTCTTCATCTGAGATGTCCATGTCAATGACCATCTCGGCTAAGCTTAGTTGGGTTTGTGGCTGATCTTCTAATGGTTCCACAGTGGTTGATGGTTCTGGTTGAACCATTGGAGTAGTATCGGTGTTGATTGGCTCGGACTCTGATAATCTCTGACGCTTGTTCTCCCGCTCACGGTGATCCGGATCATCCTGGTCATCGTGGGAGCATTTGAGTCCGCCAGCTTGACTCTTACAGGTTTCTTAGAGTGAGGCGACCCTGTCGGGCAAAGTTGTAAGGGTGTTCTGAACGTCCTTTAGGGTCAAGTCAAGCCGGTCCAATCTGGTTGTGTCGGATGATGGTTGAGCAGATGCTTGTGATCGTAGCACGAATATTATATTTGCTTCGGTTGAGGAGCCAGTGTTGGTGTGTTGGAGTAGTTGGGCTAGGAGTATGGTCTTTAGGTAATCCACCGAGTAAGATTGCTGAGCAGGTGCCGGTGGGGGTGTTGGTGCGATTTTGGGTTCTACCACTTTCTCCTTCCTTTTTAGTAAGCTTTTGACCTTGTCGAACTCTGTTCTGAACTCCTGTGCCATCGCTTCGCGAACAGCCTTTAAGGCGCCGTCCAGATGCTTCCTTGACATGAAGTCAGATAAATCACCGTCGGGATCACGTAGATTACCCGTTGATGTTACAACTGTTGATTCAACAGAAGTACCACCTACGTTCATTGCTGGAGTGATATTAACTATGGTAGGATTTCCATCCGATCCTTATAATCCGCTCAAAGGCAGACTTACTACAGATGTTCTGATCGGGTCACCTAGAGCACCGATGTTAGCAGATGTAATGATCTGTGTCCTAGCCAAAGAAGATGTTATAAAATCAAAGGGCTCTAGACTCAATGGTGCACTGAAAGAAGTCGAGAACAGGGGAGGTTGTTCTGTATTTTCAATATCGAAACTCTCCGACTGAGAGAATGATAGACTTTGTGCTAAGTCCCCGTGAGAAATTGAAACAAGTGACTTTTGATAGTCACTTGAGTGGCTAGGGAGGGTGTGCATTTGCGTCGCTAGGTCCACGACGGCTTCTTCAATGTCTCATCCCAACGGATGAGACGAGGCAGCAGATGTAGCTACCTGTGCGACACGGGTTCAGTTACGCTCATTCTCCTCTCTATTCAGTAAACTCTCCCTCTCATTATTCTATTTAGATCTCCATTCTCTCCGTCTCACTTGATCCAAATTTTCAACTAAATCTCCCTCCTCTCTCCTTATGTCTCCCGTAAAAGGCTCGGATGTAGGGATTTTGGAGGGTGTGGGTGAGTTGGATGGAGTTTCATCGATCATGGGCGGGAGACGTTCGATACGGGGTGGTATCATCGATACACGGAAGGGTCGTTCCGTATCGGAGTCGGTCGTTTCAGAATCTAGAACGTCGGTTTGGGTGTATGGTGATATGGGTTCAGTGGTGTCGGTTCCGGGGTTTTGTTCAAGCATTGGGGCAGTGACGACCAGGATCTAGTGTAGAGTAGACAACGGTCCGGCGTCATCGGTGGTATGGGTGGTCGAGATAGTATGTGGGGGAGTAGGTGGTCTGCTTGTAGACGGTCGGGAAGGTTGGCTTGAGGAGGGTCGAGTGGCATGGCTTGTACTGGCACGCGAATCCTCTGCACTGCCTGCTTCGGTTCCCCTCAGAGAGTGTATTTTCAGCACGCCCCATCTGGGAGCCCCAGCTACCCGGACTCTACCGCATCTTGTCCTAGGACCCTCACGTCGCTCGGGTCTAGCTCCTCGGGGAGGTCCCTCCGACTCTGGCTGGACCATAGGAGCACCTAACGCTTACCTGTATTCTATCACACTCGATGCTTGCGGATCCACATATGCCTGTAAGGCTTTGGGTATACGCATGGCTTGTGCGTTGGATGGGTTGCGAAGGACAAGATAGTGTAAACTAAAAGGAGGACACACCGGGTGGTTATTGCAGCGTGGGATGTCCGGGTTCGTGTCCATGTGTTGACGGATAGCAAGATGAAGGAATCAGAGGTATGGAATGAACTTGCGTTCTTTTATTCCGCCGATGGCGCGTATGGTCTGTACTAGTTCCCGCCAGATGATCATGGAGAAGTCCACGTGACGGTCGTAGATGACAACATGAAATAGGCATAGAAAGTTGTCGGTACACTGGTCGATGCCTTTCCATCTAGAAGACAGGCACCGATTCAGAATCATGAATAGTGTGTACCATATCGGAGCGAGATATTTCCGGTTGTAGGCTGATAGGCGGTTTAGTGCATGGTTGTACCCCAGTGCCCGAATTTCGGCACAAAGGGTGTCGTCGTCAATAGCAGGGTCGTATGCAGCTCGGCCACCGTCAATAGTTTCAGGCAAGGATAGAAGTCGACGAAAAGAATCTGGAGTTTGGACGAACGGGTAATGATCGATTGTTGCTGTAATTATCTGGCTGTTGTTGGCAGTGACGACCCGGATGGTGTTCCAGACTTGTTGTAAATACAGGACCGAGACGTCAGTGGTAGCGGTGAGTGCATAGCGTAGTGGATGGCCGAGTAGGATGTCCACGACCACACGATGTTGTGGTCGGAACTCAGCAGCATCGAGGTGATGATTGTTGCCCTCGATTTTAGATATGTGGTCTGGTGGAACTAAGGCGTTTTCGGCCTCCTCATCAATGAACTCCTCATGAGGAGGGTTGCCTTGTGGTTGTTGATCCGCCATATGTGTACCAGAAAGACACGGTATTAGTATACGGTTGGTTGCAAGATTAAAGTGCGTACGTTGGCTAGGATCGGCTCAATTTGGAACAGATTAAGGAATGATAGTGAGGAACAGGGTACTGGAATGGCCAAGGTGTCCGGAAACTAGAGGTATCCGGGAAAATGGGGTGTCCGGATACAATGGTCACCGAATAACTAAAGTTACCGGGTACATTAGGTATCTGAATACACATACTTTCGGACAACAGATAATTAACCGGACAAATGAAACTTACCGGACAAAAGGAACTTACCCGGATAGTTGAACTTACCGGAAACCATGAACGTTTCCAGACAACTTAGGTTACCGGGTGAGATGCTTTCCGGATAGAAGGGAGTTACCGGATGAGATGGTTACCGGATAAAATATGTCATGATGGGGGTGTCCGAATACCTTGAATGTGTCCGGATAGTTTCAAACTATCCGGACAACATCCGGTTAGATCTAAATCAAACCAAATCGACTTCAGAACACAAATGTAACTATCCTAGGAAGGTTCAATCGATTAAAGAAGCAACAAACAACCACAAATTTGACCTTAAACCAACCCTATTAGTCGGAATATGAACCGACAGTCCGAACGACTCAAATCTTTGATGAATCGGTCGATTTGAGGGTCGATTCGAGTGAGTAAGGGGGCGAAAATGATAGAGGATTAGAAATCGAGTACGTACCATTGATTCGTTACTAAATGCGAGAGAGATTTAGCGAAAAACGAGTGCGCCGAGAATTTTGGTTCGAGATGGTTTAGGAGAAAGCTTTCCAAAAAAAAACAAATGAATGGGCGTTCGAATATTTATATGGGTCCGGTTAGGTGTCCGATCCAGAAACCTATCCGGATAGATAGGTTACCGGATAACCTATCCGGATGGCGTATCCAGAAGTTTTGAGAAATTTCCAAAAACAACCCTGACCTTTTCAAAAGAAAACTCTTTGACCTTAAAAAAAACTTTTGAAAAAGATCGTGTTCCCCCTCGAGTTTTGCAACTAAGATACCTCCCCCTCGGATTGTGCATAGGGTGTTCTTTGAAAAAATATTTGAAAGTTAAGAGCGTACAAAAAAAAAATTATGGCAGTTAAGAAAAAACATGTGTGACGCTCCCCCTCAACTATGGAACTTTAATACCTGATGGACTTACGCGTATGTGCTCCCCTGAACACATGAACAGATTTGTGAAACGCACAGATGAATCGAAAAAAAATGTAGACGACAGTAAGGATATATGAAAGGAAATCACACACGAAATAAAAGCAAACAAACGAAATCTACCTAGTTAATACAGAGATTTAAATTGAGATGTGCGCGATACAAGTAGGATACAGATACAAGGAAGTGTATACTCAATCATCTGAAGGCTAGGCACTAGATGATTAATAGAAAATTTCTTGTAAGTGTATGGAACTAGTATCGGGCGCATATTCAGGTTAAGTCTTCAGATTTAGCATGCCTAGCTTGGACACAAGATAGTTACAGCGTTTTTCGTCCAAGGGTTTTGTAAAGAGGTCAGCTAACTGATGTTCTGTATTAACGAAGTAGAGTTCGATTGTACCTCTTTCGACATGATCCTTGATAAAATGGTACCGAACGTCTATGTGCTTCGTCTTAGTGTGCTGGACCGGATTGCTTGAAATGGCAACTGCGCTCTTCGAGTCACAGTAGATGGGCACCTTTAAGTAGGTGAAGCCATAGTCCTTGAGTTGGGTGCGCATCCAGATCACTTGAGAATAGTAGCTCGCAACGGCCACGTACTCCGCCTCAGCAGTAGAAGTAGAGACACATTGTTGCTTCTTGGATGCCCAGCTGACTAAGCTATCGCCCAGGAACTGCCGATCCAGCATGCTACCCACGTGGTCCGCGTCCGAATAAGCCGTGAGCTCAAAACCTATCTCTTTCGGGTACCACAAGCCAAGATCAACAGTACCTTTTAAGTAACGTAATATTCGTTTGACCGCAATTAAATGAGTCTCTTTTGGTTTTGACTGAAAACGGGCGCATAAAAATGTTGAGAACATGATATCCGGTCTACTCTCCGTCAAGTACATCAAAGAACCTATCATCCCTCGGTAGGTTTTGGTATCCACATCCTTTCCGTTAGGATCGGCGTGTAACCGCGTACCGGGGGTCATGGGAGTTTTCATAGGTGAGGATTGTTCCATCCGGTATTTCTGAAGAATATCCCGGATGTACTTAGCCTAGTTTATGAATATCTCGGTCGGCGGTTGCTTAACTTGAAGACCAAGGAAAAAATTCATCTCACTTAACATGCTCATTTGAAAATACTGTCCCATGAGTTTTGAAAAATTCTTACAGTACTGAGGGTTAGTGGAACCGAAAATGATATCATCAACATAGACTTTGACTAAAATTATATGACCTTTTTCATTCTTAATAAACAAAGTAGTGTCGATTTTACCTTTTGAAAAACTTGCTTTGATTAAGAATTTAGGCAGAGCATCATACCAGGCACGTGGAGCTTGTTTGAGACAGTATAGAGCCTTGTCAAGGATGTATACGTGGTTTGGCTTGGAGTCATCCACGAACCCGTCCGGTTGCAAGACGTACACTTCTTCCTTGATAACGCCGTTGAGGAAGGCGGTCTTGACATCCATTTGGAAGACCGTGAAATTCTTGTGCGCGGCGTATGTAAGGAACATACGAATTGCCTCAATTCTTGCTACCAGAGCGTATGTCTCGTCGTAGTCGATTCCCTCTTGCTGGCGGTATCCTTTGGCCACGAGGCGTGCCTTGTTGCGGACAACGATGCCATCTTCGTCTTTCTTTTTCTTGAAGATCCACTTGGTTCCGATAACCGTCTTGTTGGTTGGACGTGGGACAAGTTGCCATACTTTGAGAGCCTCAAACTGGTTGAGTTCCTCTTGCATCGCCATAACCCAATCCAGATCATTGAGAGCTTCAGAGACGGTGTTTGGCTCGATTTTTCTTAGGAAGCCGGAAAACAAGTAGAAGTTGGCAGATGCACCTCGCGTCTGAACCGGAGTGGAAGGATCGCTGATTATCTGATGGAGATGGTGTGCTTTTGTCCATTTGGTGATGTGTGGAAGCAGTTGATGAGTCGCATGAGAGTTGTCCGGGTCCACATACTCACCGGGGGGAAGGTCTTGAACGACTTCAAGTGATGACAGACGGTTCCTTGGAGGAGACGGAGCGGGATTCGTCATTGGTTGAGCAACATCCGGGGAATCCAGAGGTTGATCCTTTTGAGTTGTTGAGGACGAATCTTCAGGAGCGATCTCCGGAATTGGTACCGGTTCCTCCGATGGAATCACCGTTTCAGTAGTCGTGTCCGTTGAACTCTGAATGGTTTCCAGAGTTAGAGCTGGAGTGCTTGTTGATGGCGGCGGACCAGAGAGATTCGCCGAGGTTTGGAGTCGAGTAGCTCCATTCCTAGGTTGCACAATTACACGAGGATTAGGCATATTAAAGAATTCATCGTAAAAGTGCTCAAAAAGTAAATCTAAATCAGAAACATGTGATTTTGACGTAGATGCATGATTTAGATTTACTAGGGTTTGTGCAGATCCCGAACGAGAGTGTTCGGAAGCTAACACGCCAGTTAAAGAGGATTCTGAACTGATTTATTCAGAAGCCAAATCTGCGGCTTCGCCAAAAGTCACGTTTACGCTTTCGGTGACGGTTTTGGTCCATTTGTTGTAAACGCGATAAGCTATAGCCTGCATTGTGTATCCGATGAATACTCCTTCATCTGCCTTTGGACTGAACTTGCCGAGGTCATCTTTGTCATTTAAGACGTAGCACATGCATTCGAATGCGTGGAAGTACTTGATATTCGGGATGCGGTTGTTGATGATCTCGTACGGGGTTTCGTTGAACCGCTTGTTGATGATGGAGCGGTTCTGTGTGTAACAAGAAGTTGCAACCGCTTCAGCCTAGAGAAATAGTGGCAGCTTGGATTGTGACAGCAACGTGCGAGCGGCTTCAACAAGGGTACGGTTTCATCGTTCTACCACTCCTTTTTGCTGAGGAGTCCTTGCGGCAGAAAAGTTGTGCGAAATACCTACGGATGTCAGGTATCCGTCCAGTATTTGATTCTTGAACTCCGTCCCGTTGTCTGTCCTGATCGACTGAACTAGCTGTCGTAGATTCAGCTGAATGGTCTTCCGATGGGTAATAATCAGCTCCGGGGTCTCGTCCTTCGAGTGCAAGAACTTTACCCATGTGTAGCGCGAGAAATAGTCGACCATCACCAGGATGTATTTCTTCTTGTTGATGCTCTGAACGCGCATCGATCCACACAAATCCATATGGATGAGTTCGAGGGACTGGGATGTGGTCGGAGCGGTCTTTGGCTTGTGAGTGGCTCGCTTCATCTTGCCCATTTCGCATGTCTCGCAGAGTCTGTCTTTCTCGAACTTGAGCTCGGGCATGCCTTTAACGTGTCCGCCTAGCACCAATTTGTTGATGTTCTTGAAGTTGAGGTGCGAGAGACGTCGATGCCAGATCCATTCTTGTTGAGAGTTGGCCTTCGACATGAGGCAAACTGAATCATCGATCTTCAGGGCAGAGAGGTCGATGGTGTAGAGGTTGGTTTTCCGAGTTTGAATGAGTAATTCCTTTCCGTCTTCAGTACGAACGCTACATCTTTTTGCTTTGAAGTTGACCTCAAGATCTTTGTCGCAGAATTGTCCGATGCTGAATAGGTTGTGTCCCAATCCCGCGATGTATGACACCTTCTTGATTGTGATCTTATCTTGAACTATGTCGTCATAGCCCATTATCGGCGCTTTGTCATCATTTCCAAACCTCATGTCTCCACAGTATTTCTCTTTGAAGTTCGTGAGCAGCTCCCTCCTTCCGGTCATGTGCTTGGAGCATCGTGAGTCTAAGTACCACACATGACCATCCTGCAAAAACGAGATTAGGGATTTTTAGGTACCCATTTGAAAATGGGTCCTGGAGGGTTAGGTTTAACACCTGACTGGGGAACCCATTTTGAATTGGGCTTCCTTTTGGGCTTACGAGATTTACGCTTAGGTTTAGAGTTAAAAACATGATAAGAACCAAACCAATCATATGCATAACGATTATCATCAAAATCATTCAATCCACAGTTTTAACAACACAAATAATCATGGGATAATTGAAGCAATTGTTGTATAAAATAAAGTCTTAACGGAAATTTAATACTTTGTTCAACCGAATTATTCAAATTATGAAAACAACAATCATTAATGTTTTTCCTAGAATTGAAAGCATAATTAAATGACTTTGACTCCGACTGGCTCTTGTTAGATCCTTTGTCTACCCACTTTGGTTTGTCTTGTTTTGCCCGACCATTTTTATCTGAAAAGTCATTAATGGCATGGTCAGCAGAGTTTGAGTAGGAAGGATTTCTATTATTTGATTGACCGGTCTTTTGCCGCGGCTGTGAATATTTTTTAGAATGAGAATCGGTTTTAGAAACTTTGTTCACAGGTGGGGTCTTGATTTTTGAAGAACACTCGCCTTTCAGAAATTTGACCGGACGATTTACTGCTTTAGAAAAGAAAGTCGGTGTGATTTGGAAGAGGTTTGTCGAATTCAAACTTAGCAAACTCTTCATCTAAACTTTCATCGGAATTCATATATGCTGAAAAATCAATATCGGGCACAGATGGACCAGGATTCGTTGAGGGAGGTGAGGAACACTTTGAATCTGTTGCGGAAGCTTTTTGAAATTCAAAGTTAAGATTCTTTTGAACACAGTCATCTTGAGACTTTTTTCCTTTCCTAGAAGATGTTTTGCCAATAAAGGCCTTACACGAAGATGTATCTGATAAGTCCGAGGAAGGTTCGGATAGAGTCACCTTTTCTTTTTGGAGTTGGTCAAACTTCTCTTGGAGTTGACTTTTATTCACTTGCTCTTGCATCATTTCTGTTGCCAAGGCAGACAGTTTGGATGTGAGCCTATTGATCTCTACTCGAAGGAGTTCCTTGTCCTCAACAGATGCAGGTTCGGTTTTGGTGGATTTGAGTTTCTCAACTTCAGTTAGAAGCTCTTGTTTTTCCTTTTGAAAATTAGTCCTTTCCTTTTTGAGTGTCTCCTCTAACTCGACTATTTTTTATTCCAAAACGAGAGGAGGAACATACAGTTTAAACTCGTCCTCAGTTTTGGGTTCAGGTGTCGGGGCCTCATCCTTTTTAGAGGAATCCTTAGGCTTTGCAACCTTATAGCCATCAAAGTAGTCATTCGAAAGGTACATGGATTTATTTTTCTTGTAGGAATAGCTGAGAGGTTCATACGCAAAAGGTAATTGCATTTTAATGGTGTGTGCGCGTTTGTATTCCTCAGTTTCCTCTTCCTTTTCCTCGAGAGGTCCGGTCCATTTGATCTTATATTCGTGGTATTTTTTTATCAAAGCCAGAGAAATTAAACTCGTATAGAGTAGGCCTCATAGTCAAAAACCTTTTTCAAATAATGTGGGTTGTCATACCCAATTTCCCATTCTTTATTGAAATAAGTGAATTCCTTAGGTTTTTCATATGAATTGTTTGATCAGTTTGACCTCGTTTATGGAGTTTGGTTTCAAGATCAGTTATTTTAGCAACAAATTCTTTGTGTTGAATTTGAAGAGAGGAGCATTGATAGATAATCTCTGCTTTCTCATCCTCACACTGATCAAGCTTTAAATTCAACTCAGATATCTTGGCCCTTATGTCCTTTGGTGCTATTGAAAGATTTGTGCATTTTTCTTTTAGGTTAGCATTATCGGACTTGTACTTTTCAGTGATTCTCTTTTGAACATCTAGCTTTTCTTTTAAAGAATTAATTTCGAGCAGTTGTTCATTAGAGGAAGCCTTATAGGAGTCTATTCATTGAACAAGTGGTTGTATCTGATCGGCTAAGCCTTGATAGATAGGGATACATACATGACAAAGATTTGCTTTATCTGACGGAGAAGAGTGGTTGCTCATGAAAGCATCAGCATCTTCAGAGTCGCTTTCATCGTCGGAACGGTTCAGCCATAAGTCATCTTTAACCAATAGTGCCTTTCCTGCAGCTTTCTGTTCTGCTAACAACAGTTTTGCCTTGTAGTAGTCCACGTTGTGTACAATGGGCTTTCGACAGTCTTTGGCAAACTGGCCCAATTTACCGCAGTTATAGCACGTGACTGGCTCATCTTTGTTCTTTGTCTCAGGCTTTCGTTCATTCTTCTCCTTGTTATCTGAATGCTTGTGCTTGTCAGACTTTTTCTTTCCTTCATACTTCTCTTTATAATCATGGCGCTTGTTGGGAGTAGTCGAGTAGCGCTGATTATTTGAGGAAGGTTTATTGAAGAAAACTTCTTTTTCTGAAAATACTTGGTGATCAGGGCCATTGCTTTCTTTATTGCAGTCAGCTCAGGGTCAGAGTCGCTTTCCTTAGTTTTTTCAGCTTCAGGTTCTGATTCACTGGACACTTGGGCTCTTTTGGAGTGTCGGGTAGATGCCTTGCCGCTTTTTGAGGATACAAGAGCTAGGGGATCGGCTTGAGATTTCTGAGCGCTCATTGTCTCCATAACTTCATCCTCGTCTTGCATGAGCATCTCGTAAAGTTCATGGATTGGAACGTTCTCAATCAGATTGTTGTGGTTGATATGAGAATCGAACACTTTCCATTCGGGCAGGAGATTGTTTAAGAACTTGAGGGCATTCTCCGTGTTAGATCGAGTGATATTGTTCTTGTGGAGCTCGTTCAGAAGAAGGCAGAATCATTCATATGCCTGAGTAATTGATTCACCCTTGCGCTGCTTGAAACCGTCAAATTTGGTGATGCAGCTGTTGACCTTCAGTTGGTTTCCTACTTTACCCCCGCTCATCATCTTCTCAATTTGATCCCACATGCCCTTGGAAGTGTCCTTGAATCTATCAATGGTCGTGTAGATCTCGTTCGGCAAACCCTGAACTAAGTACCTCTTTGCATGTTGCTCTCCAGCGAATCGGTTTTGTTCTACTTCAGTCATCATGGCAAACGTATTTGGTTTTGCCTGCTGTGGAGGACCACATGTGACTTGGGCAGGAACAAGTTGCATTGGGGTTTCTTGTGGGCCTTCAGTGAGAGATTTCCAGATGTATTCGAAATTATCTTTAGATTTGATAAAGATAATGAATCTGTCTCGCCTTTGACTGTATTCACCTCGATAAAGAGTTGGAGGCTTGGAGTCGGTACCGATTGCTAGCGCGTCGAGAGACATCGTGAGGTGTGCACTAATGTGATCGTCAGACAGTAGGGTTTGATTCAAGGTTGGAAATCCTAACGCAAGGCACTACGAGTGACAGTCCTAACACAAGGTCTAAGAGTGACTTAAAAATAAACTGGTAAGAAACTTTAGCAGACTTACCGGATAGGAATCCGGATTAAGAGGTGTTCGGATCTGGAAGTGACCGGATCCGGGTGTGTTAAGTGTCCGAACAGAATAAGAAAGCAAAAGAGTTACCGGATAGCACAAAGAAACTGGGTGAAATAAAGTTACCAAATAAAATAACTTACCGGATGGGGTGTCCGGGAAGCTGGAGTGTCCGAACAAGGAGTATCCGGGAACAATTACAATCCGGGTATGTTACCGGATAGTTTGGGCAATCCGAACAAAATACCAGATACTTGTGTCTTCCGGATACTATGGGTTTCCGGAAACAAAACACAATCCGGACAAATGACGTCTGGAAAGTGACGAATAGAGAACTTACCTGGAAACTTTTATGGCGTCCGGACAGAGCGGATGTTCGACTAAATCGGATCGATGAACGAATTAGGGTTGCTAGAATTTGCTCCTGAAAGGTTAGGAAACAACCAAAACACGAAAATAACAATACCCTAATCGAATTCTAAGCAAAAAACCATGATTTTGATGAAAACAATTGGACTTTAACAAGAACAGAGACCCAAAACCTTGAAAACTTTCTTTTGCTTAGAAAACACTTAAACGATTGAATTGAACACTCAGAAATTGCAGAAACTCTAATAAAGCCAATACTAAACGAATGGAATAATCAGAAACGATCAATTTTATCATAAACCAAAAATTGATAATATTGAGATCAAGAACAGTCGACGTAAAACTTACCAGAAACCTTTGAATAACTTTGAATCGAATCGTCTGTATGCTCTAATACCAATTGAGGATCCCAGATTAGTGCAAAGTAGTAGAAATCACGAACAATAGTCAATAAACACGATATGATTTTAACTTGTCATCCCTCTTTCATTAACCATTCAGAGAATTTCAATAATATGATTACAATGGTTGTGGGACGATTAACCTAAACAATTAGGCTAAAAACACTTTATATAGCTAGGCCTAAACTAACAAGGCCCACGACCCATTACAAAATAAGGCCATATATAAAGTTACAAAACTTACCCTTGAACTTCTATTCAATTAGATTTATTCCCAACAGGGTATGAACGTGTAAACATGAGCAATAGGTTAAAAGCAAGTATAAGTGTCCACACTCCTTTGATGCATAACATAGTGCACTCCCTTACACACAATTTCCCAAATGTTCCCACCGTTGTTCTACTCCTACAACATAAAACTACCCCAAAATTTTCACCCAATTGTTCTAACTACCCACACATCATAAATGATGAAAGTTAAACAAGACATTGCATGCTCCAGGTACATTAAGCACCAAGCATTATCATTTATGTGCAAAGCATCCATGAAGCATTTCGAATTTGGGCCAAAAAGGGGTGATTTCATCAAATCTTTTACCCATTAGGGAATGAAACAACGATACATACCTTGAGAAATCATGGAAGAAGGTGGATGGATAGGAATAGAACACATACCTTGATTGGTCCTTGGAATTGCAGTAAAATAAGTGCCAAAGGCAGAGATTTGAGAGGGGAGAATGTTGAAATCGAGAGTGGGGAGGTTGAAAACAGGGAAACAAATTCGCGACATAGAGTTTTTAGCGTGCTGGTGGGTTGCGCGGTTTCCCACGCAGGTTTGAAACCACGGGAAAGGTCGTGCGTGTCTTCAATGTGCAAAACCCAAACAGAGGGTTACGCGGTTTCCACTGCGGTTTGAAGACGCGTGGAATGCTGCGCAACTCTCTGTTTCAAAATCCAAACAGAGTGTTACGCGGTTTCCACCGCGGTTTGAAGTCGCGTGGAATGCCGCGTAACTCACTATTTCAAAAACTCAGGTAATTTTTTTAATTTTTTTGGATAAATTAAAATAGAAACACACTGAAAAAGGAAGCGGAAGTCAAACCTTGGTGGGTTGCCTCCCACCCATCCCCTTAGTTAAGGTCGTGGCACGACCTTCCCGTGAGATCACTCCGTAGGCTCCTCTAGGAATGTGGTGTCGGTTACCACTGTTTCTCCTCCGTGGTATGGCTTTACTCTCTGACTGTTGACTTTAAATGTTGCCCCGTCTTTTCCTTGCAACTCGATCGCTCCACGTGAAGAAACCTCCTTGACGATGAATGGCCCCGACCATTTTGACTTTAGCTTACCTGGAAAAAGACGAAGTCGAGAGTTAAATTAAAGAACTTGCATGCCCGAAATAGTTACCTTTGGGTGAAGACACTTGTCATGGAACCGCTTGGTGCGTTCCTTGTAGATGGCGGCATTTTTGAAGTCGTCTTGACGGATTTCTTCGAGTTCACTCAGTTGTAATAACCGACGTTGTCCGGCCGCCTTCAAATCCATGTTCAGTCGTTTGATTGCCCAATAGGCCCTATGCTCCAGTTCGATAGGGAGGTGGCATGATTTCCCAAATACCAGCTGATTGGGAGTAGTATCGAGAAGGGTCTTGAATGCGGTGCGGTAGGGCCAAAGGGTTTCGTCCAGTTTAGACGACCAATCTTTGCGTGAGGCGCTCACCGTTTGCTCGAGAATCTGCTTGAGTTCCTGGTTGAATACTTCGGCTAACCCATTCTCCTGAGGGTGCTAGGGTGTGGTCACTTTGTGTTTTACGGAGTACTTCTTCAAGACTGCCTCGACGTACCGGTTACAGAAGTGGCTACCCCCATCACTGATCAGTACTCTTAGGACTCCAAAGCATGAAAAGATGTGCTTCTGCAAATAATTGATCACCACTTTGGAGTCGTTTGTAGGGGTTGCAATCCCCTCCACCCTATTTGAGACGTAATCCATGGCTACCAGAATATACTCATTACGGAATGAGTTTGGGAATGGTCCCATGAAATCTATCCCCCACACGTCGAAGAGCTCTACTTCCATGAAGATCTTCATTGGCATCTCGTCCCGCTTCATGATATTCCCGACCCTCTGACAACGGTCGCATCGAGAAATGAACTCTCTCGTTTCCTTAAAAATCGAAGGCCAAAAGAAGCCGGACTGTAAGATCTTTGCGACGGTTCTATCGGTGCTGAAGTGGCCCCCAAACTCTAGTGTATGGCAGTGTGTGAGAATGTCGACTTTTTCTTCATCCGGTACACACTTTCTGATCATAGCGTCCGCACACAAATTGTAAAGGTGCGGCTCGTCCAAATAGTATCTTTTCACTTCGAAAATGAGCTTCTTCTTTTGGTGGGAACTCATGTTATACGGCATTACCCCGCCTTCCAGAAAATTCACCAAGTCAGCAAACCATGGTTCCGAATGACTAACCTTAAAAAGTTGCTCGTCCGGGAATGAGTCATTGATGACGGTCTTGTCTGTGCGTTGATCATCACTCCCCTCAAGTCTGGGCAGGTGATCTGCCACTGTGTTCTCTGAACCCTTCTTATCCAAGATTTCTAGATCGAATTCTTGGAGTAGAAGGACCCACCGGATAAGCCTCGGTTTTGCATCCTTCTTGGTCATCGGGTACTTCAATGCCGCGTGATCGGTGTATACTATTACCTTGGCCCCGATGAGATAGGATCAGAACTTCTCGCATGCATAGAACACGACTAATAGTTCCTTCTCTGTAGTGGCGTAGTTGACTTGAGCATCATCGAGGGTCTTGCTAGCATAGTATATGACATGCAACTGCTTGTCTTTTCGTTGGCCTAGTACCGCTCCCACGGCCTTGTCGCTTGCATCACACATCAGCACGAAAGGTAAATTCTAATCGGGTGCGGTGAGGATATTCCTTCTTCAACCTGTCAAAAGCAATAATACAATCGTTAGTGAATTCGAATTTGACATCATTAAGAAATAAAGAGCATAAAGGTTTGGTGCTTTTAGAGAAATCTTTTATGAATCACCGATAGAATCCGGCATGTCCCAAGAAGCTTCCAACTCCCGTTATAGAATCCGGGTATGGTAGATTCTCGATCACTGCCACCTTCGCCTTGTCCACTTCAATGCCCGCTTTCGACACCTTGTGGCACAACACTATTCCCTCGGTCACCATGAAGTGACACTTCTCCTAATTCAAAACCAGACTCATCTGCTTGCATCTCCGTAAGACGGCTTCCAAGTGCGTCAAACATGTATCAAATGAGGGACCAAACACTGAAAAGTCGTCCATGAAGATCTCTATCGTCCTCTCAACCATATCAGAAAATATCGCCATCATACATCTCTGGAAGGTTGCTGGAGCGTTACATAATCCAAACGACATTCTCCGATAAGCAAAGGTGCCATACAGACGTGTGAAAGTCGTTTTGTCTTGGTCTTCCGGGGCTATTGGTATCTGATTATACCTCGAATACCCATCCAGAAAACAATAGTACTCGTGTCCCGCTAATCTTTCCAGCATTTGATCAATGAACGAGAACGGGAAGTGGTCTATCAACGTGGCGTCGTTCAACTTCCTATAATCGATGCAGACTCTCCACCCCGTGACGGACTGAGAAGGAATCGGTTCATTGTTGTTGTTTCGGACCACAGTGATGCCACCTTTCTTTGGCACCACCTGAATGGGGCTCACCCATGGACTATCAGGTACCGGATAAATAATTCCAACATCAAGGAGTTTGAGAATCTCCTTTCAGACTACCTCCTTCATATTTGGGTTGAGTTGGCGTTGATGCTGCACGATTGGGCGGTGCCCCTCTTCAAGATTGATTCGGTGAGTGCAAAACGTGGAGCTTAGTCCCTTAAGATCTGCAATTGTCCATCCACTTGCCGCTTGGTGCTCTCGGAGAACTCTTAGCAACTTCTATTTCTTATATGTGGTTAAGTCCGAGGAATGATAACCTGTAGTGTCTCTTTCTCTCCTAGATACGCATACTCAAGATGATCAGGCAACGGTTTCAGTTCTAACTTTGGCGGTGACTTTGATGATGGATCAGACTTTCGTATTGGTGCTCCTAAGTCCTCTACAACAGGTCTTCTCGGTTCTTTGTATGTTGGTAATGCATTCAGTTGCATCACCTCTTCACTCTCTGGATCCACCTCAGAACCGGTTGGTGCCTTCATTAATTGATCTTCTGACACATTGTAACATCCCTTATCTTTAAAACACTCATTTAACGGAAAGTAACCTTAAAATACAGCGGAAGATTTGTAATTAAAACATTTAGATAAAATCCCATAATCTTATAGAAAAGAGTACAAGTTTGCAACTTAAAACCAATAAGTTTGAGACAAACAATATTCAACTGAAAAGCTTAGAGAATCCAAAACTATCGTTCATCAAAAGAAAATATAAGCTGCTGAGCTGCCGCAAATCCAAAAGCTTCAAGCTGGAGCCTTTCCTTTATTCTTCGAAGATGTACCTGCCACTAAAAGATGAATAACAACGGGGTAAGCTTTCGCTTAGTGAGCACGCACCTATACCACATATCATCATGCATACATACTCGCATAAACATAGCAATCACATACATGTAACATCCTTCCATTCCTTAAGGCACAAAGCCAATAAGGAAGGTCATAACTAGACACTGGTACCAGGCCTCTTCTTACATAACATATTCCCTAGGGGTATTACTACCACCATAGGTACTCTTTCCTTTGGCAAAGCCAACATACACATAATCACCCATGCAATCCAACTACGTACACATAACTTACATAATATAGGTAGAGTACTCACCTGTCAAGATGTCAATTACCAAGTACTTCACAGTGTATAATAATCACCTCGTACCACCTATAACATTCATACATACACATATCATAACAAGCCCAAAAATGGAACTCTAATTCTATCCCAATTCTCATCCCGAAATGACATAGCTAGGATAGTCCAAATACCATAAAACTTTGCCAAACATCCCATTTCATACACCCCATTTCTATTGATTTCTAAACATACTACACATACCTTGCAATTCTAGACCGCGAACAACAATCCTCCTAGAACCTTTCACAACTTGAATCTTCCAAAATCACCAAATCTTTCGCCTGGAAAATACAGCAACTTCGGACACTTGGTTCTATCTACTGGGAACTCTGATGCCAAATCCCTCCGGTCAGAATGTAGATTAGAGGGTCGTGAAGTCGCTGTCCAAATTTCACGACGATCCAACGGTTAACGAAGGAGAATCGGTCGGTCTTTCACAGCAGCTCACAAGAACTCCGAAAATCCATTTCTCTTTTCTCTCTTCTTTGCTAAAGAAACAAATGGCTGCAAATGAGGGTGTTTAGGGTTTCCATCCCCTTTACATACATGCCAAAACACACCTTCATCTTACAAAATTGATAAACTGGCCCCTAGATTCCTGAACACGTACATAACGACCCAAAAATTAACTCAACCCCAAAAGAGACAGTTAAATCACGTAAATTGGGAAATGGGGTGTTACAACTCTCCCCCACTTACCAGGATTTCGTCCTCGAAATCGATCAGACTTGGAAGAGTTCCGGATAATTCGATCTCATCTCAGCTTCCGGTTCCCATGTCCATTCTGATCCTTTTCGGTGTTCCCATTGAACTTTCATTAAGCTGATCTCCTTGTTTCGCAAGGATTTGGTCTTCCTTTCCAAGATTGCTATCGGTCTCTCAATATAATTCAACCGTTCGTCGACCTGTATGTCATCTATAGGGACATGCGCCGACTCGTCAGCTAAACACTTCCTCAACTGAGATACGTGGAAGGTGTTGTGTATCAGACTGAGTTCCGGCGGAAGCTCCAGCCGGTACGCAACCTTCCCAACCCGTGCTATCACCTTGAAAGGTCCGATAAACCTAGGGCCTAGCTTGCCCCTCTTCCGGAATCGGATCACCCCTTTCCAAGGTGATACCTTCAACAAAACATTATCTCCCACGTTGAACTCCAGATCCGACCTTCGCTTGTCGGCGTAACTCTTTTGACGACTCTGTGCGGTTCGTAGCCTATCCCGAATCATCTCAATACTTTCCGTCGTTTTCTGAACCACTTCTGTGCTGCTTAACTCCCGCTGGCCTACCTCTCCCCAACAGATAGGAGTCCTACATCTTCTCCCGTACAACATCTCATACGGAGGCATGCCAATACTGGCATGGAAACTGTTGTTGTATGAGAACTCAGCCAACGGTAAATACGTATCCCAGCTGCCCCCAAAATCCAAAACACAGGCTCTCAACATATCCTCAAGAGTCTGAATTGTTCTCTCGCTTTGCCCGTCCGTCTGTGGGTGAAAGGCTGTACTGAACTGAAGTCTCGTACCCAAATCTTCATGGAACTTCCCCCAAAACCGCGACGTAAACCGAACATCCCTGTCTGATATCACTGTTACCGGTACCCCATGCCTTGCTACAATTTCACTGACATAGATGTCAGCTAACTTTTCTGCAGATGAACTTTCACGGATCGCGATAAAATGGGCACTCTTTGTCAGCCTATCTACAACCACCCAAATGGCATCATGATTCCTAGGTGTTCGAGGCAACTTGGTAATCAGATCCATTGTTATATGCTCCCACTTCCACTCTGGTATCTCTAATGGCTGTAACTTCCCGTGCGGTCTCTGATGCTCTGCTTTGACCCTTAAACAAGTCAAACATTTCTCCACGTACTTAGCCACGTCCCTCTTCATCCCCGGCCACCAGTAGTCAGTCTTCAGATCTCTATACATCTTAGTAGCACCGGGATGGATAGAGAACCTTGACTTATGCGCCTCGTCCAGAAGTGTCTGCCTTGCCTCACACGATACTGGAACCCATACCCGACCGTACCGAGTCAATAGACCTCGACTGTCGGGCACTAACTGATCCACCTGTCCCTTTATCCGTTCCTTCTTCTGGTTCTCACCCTTGATCGCTTCCTCTTGAGACCTTCTTACCAAGTCGTGAAGCGACGTTGATACTGTTAGTCTCATCAACGGTACCCGAAGTAGAACACTACTCGCTCTTCTACTCAAGGCATCCGCTACGACATTTGCCTTCCCCGGGTGATAAAGAATCTCGCAATCATAATCCTTCACCACATCCAACCACCTCCGCTGTCTCATGTTCAAATTCTGTTGATCCATGAAATAACGAAGACTCTTGTGGTCCGTATAGATAGTACACTTCACCCCATACAGGTAGTGCCGCCATAACTTGAGAGCGAACACCACTGCCGCAAGCTCCAAATCGTGAGTCGGGTAATTCACCTCATGCGTCTTCAGTTGACGAGACGCATAGGCAATCACCCTTCCCCTCTGCATAAGAACGCAACCTAGCCCGTGATAAGACGCATCACAGTAGACTGTCATGTCTTCAACTCCCTCCGGTAGTGTCAACACCGGAGCCTCGCATAACTTTCTCCTTAAGGTTTCGAACGCTGTTTTCTGTTCCTCTCCCCAAACGAAACGTTCGTTCTTCCTCGTCAGCTTCGTCAACGGAACTGCTATCTTGGAGAAATCCTGGATGAACCGGCGGTAGTACCCGGCTAATCCAAGGAAACTCCTAATCTCAGTGGGAGTCTTCGGGGTTTCCCACTTCATCACTGCCTCCACCTTCGCTGGGTCTACCTTGATACCCTCTCGGTTCACAAGATGTCCAAGAAATTGAACCTCTTGTAACCAAAAATCACACTTGGAGAACTTTGCATATAACTGCTCCTTACGCAAAATCTCCAAAACCTCTCGTAGATGCTCCATATGATCCTCCTTCGACTTGGAGTAGATCAGTATATCGTCTATAAACACGATGACTGACCTATCCAACATCGGTCTGCAAACTCTATTCATAAGATCCATGAATGCCGCTGGTGCGTTCGTCAGTCCAAATGGCATCACGATGAACTCGAAATGCCCGTACCTGGTTCTGAACGCTGTTTTGTGAACATCCTCTTCCCTGACCTTCAACTGGTGGTACCCTGAGCGAAGATCTATCTTAGAGAACCAAACGGCTCCCTGAAGTTGATCGAAGAGATCGTCGATCCTCGGCAACGGGTATCTGTTCTTCACCGTAAGCTTGTTAAGCTCTCTATAGTCGATGCACATCCGCATCGACCCGTCCTTCTTTTTCACGAAAAGGATAGGGGCTCCCCAAGGTGAACTACTGGGGCGGATGAAACCCTTATCCAACAGTTCCTCCAGCTGCTTAGACAGTTCATGCATCTCCGGAGGTGCCAAACGGTAAGGAGCCTTTGCTACCGGTGCCGCCCCCGGAATCGAGTCTATTCGGAACTCCACTTGCCTCCCGGGAGGAATGCCAGGCAAGTCATCCGGGAAAACATCCGGAAACTCGCTGACCACTGGTACATCTGCCACTGTTCTCTTCTTTTTCTCCTCCCGTTCATCAACAATATACGCCAAGTAACTGCTACCACCATGGTGCACATATCTTCTAGCTTTGGCCAAAGTGCACACCTTTGGTACCCCTTTTCTTCCTTCACTCGAGATAGTTAATTCTCCCCCACTTGGGGTTCGAATCACTACCTGCTGTTTTTCACAATCAATGCGCGCTCCATTCCGACTAAGCCAATCTATCCCAACTACTACATTTATTTCCCTCATCGCAATAGGAATAAGATCTATACTAAACTTCACTCCGGCTATCTCTATTACATTACCTTTATACACATCACTCACAAAACGAAACTCCTCGTCCGCTATTTCTACTTCTAGCGGACTCTCTAACTTGTCCTTTACAATAGCAAAGTCTTTACAAAACGATAAAGAAACAAAAGATTTAGTAGCTCCCGAGTCAAATAAGACAAGGGCAGGTGATGCATTAACAGGAAAAATACCTGTCACGACATCTGGCTCCTCCTTTGCTTCATCTACGGTCATCTGGAACACTCGCCCCCGAGTCCTGGGTGCGTCGTTCTTCTTTCCCAATCCACCCTCTAGCATCTTCACCGGTGCGGTTCCCGAGTTCTGGACCGACCCGGTATTCATTGGGCACTCGTCAGCAAAATGGCCCGGCTTGTAGCACTTAAAACATATCTTTGCGGTCGCCTTGCAGTCTCGACTGATATGACCCGGTTGCCCGCATTTGTAACAGGTTCCGGAGCCCATACGGCATTCTCCCGGATGCTGTCGTCCACACTTCCCACAGCGGGGATGCTCTCTCTTGAACTCTTTCTTTACCTCCGGTTTATGACTCCCAGTTTTGAACCTCTTAGTCTGCTGAGGTTGAGTCTGAACCGTTTCTGCCCTTCTTGTCTTTCTTTGGCTCTCTAATTCGAGCTCTCTAGCCCGAGCCGCCTCGTGCATCTGCTGAAAATCAGTGCACCTTGCCATAACAACAAATTCTCTAATCTCCTGTTTCAAAACTCTCCCATATCTGTACATTTTGGCCTTTTCATTCCTGACATACTCAGGACAGAAAAGGGACCGCTCCAAAAACTTGTCAGTGATCTCGTTCACCGACTCCGTAGTTTGCTCCATAGATAGAAACTCATTTGTGAGTCTCTCTACCTCAATTTGGGGCACATGCTGTTCCATGAACAGTTCCTTGAACTGTTCCCAAGTCATGCTATCCACTTGTTCTGGCGTCCGAGCACGAACAATAAGGTTCCACAAGTCTTTCGCTGCCTTCCTCAGAAGGTTCGATGCGTAGCGAACCTTGACTTCCTCGGTACAAAAACTGGTGCGGAAAGCACCCTCCACCTCAGCTATCCAACGAGTGCTGGTTACGGGGTCCTTCTGCCCCTCAAACTGTGGCGGCTGACAGGCCGAGAAATCTCTGTAGCTTGTCCCCCGTGGTTGTACGCCTGACAAGCCCCCTGATCCACTAGCCCTGCTGGCCACAGCTGCCTCTACCTGACTACGAATTTCATTAGCCAGTTCCTGCTTTACCTGCTCAAAGAGACTTGGGAGTAACTCGTGAAGAACCTCCCCGACCTCAGCAGCGATCACACCTCTCAGATCAGGAATTTCCTGATCCTCTTCAATAATCGGTCTCTTGCCTTGCCTTCTAGTGTTCACCATTCTGATACATAAACATGATACTTTAGAATAATTCATCTACATCCCCCCCCCCCCCCCCCCCTGAGCAAACTCCTAGCATAGTCCAGAGGTCCTAGCTTAGTTGTCTTTCTTTCTAACATGCTCCTTAGAAACCTTCTGCTTATACTCTCTTAACAAAATCCCTTTCTAGCATGTTACTACCCAACCCTCAACCTTGTCTGGTTCATAGAATTCTTTTGCAACTATATCAAGTCCCGGCATGTACAATGTAATTGCAATGGTATGGGCCGTTATACCATTATAATTACACCCTCCATGTTTAGACTCAACACCGTCACTAAGGTTCCAATTCCCAGCTTAGTTGGTACCTTTAACATATATATCACAACATTTTCCATATCTACCACTTATCATATAAACATTATAATCATATTCTAATTCACATTATGCATCAACAAAACATACTTGAAATCATAACCTTGTCACATTGACCATATCTAGCATACATAAACATAATTACTCATCCAATACAGTTATAAAACTGGTCTTTCACAAAACTGAACATGCTTTATCATAAATCCTAATATGGAATAGTGTGCTCACCCCCGTCTTGATGCTCTGGACCGCAGCTCAGCCGTGAAAACTTTTTCTTTTAAAACACCCTTTCCTTATAAACCATTTTCTTACACGAAACAGCTTTTTTTTTAAAGGTTACTTATTTGAAAACTTGAGCACTTGGGTTTAAGTTCAAACACTCACCACTTGTGAATACCCGAATCCCTTAAACCAAGGCTCTGATACCAACTGTAACATCCCTTATCTTTATAACACTCATTTAACGGAAAGTAACCTTAAAATACAGCGGAAGATTTGTAATTAAAACATTTAGATAAAATCCCATAATCTTATAGAAAAGAGTACAAGTTTGCAACTTAAAACCAATAAGTTTGAGACAAACAATATTCAACTGAAAAGCTTAGAGAATCCAAAACTATCGTTCATCAAAAGAAAATATAAGCTGCTGAGCTGCCGCAAATCCAAAAGCTTCAAGCTGGAGCCTTTCCTTTATTCTTCGAAGATGTACCTGCCACTAAAAGATGAATAACAACGGGGTAAGCTTTCGCTTAGTGAGCACGCACCTATACCACATATCATCATGCATACATACTCGCATAAACATAGCAATCACATACATGTAACATCCTTCCATTCCTTAAGGCACAAAGCCAATAAGGAAGGTCATAACTAGACACTGGTACCAGGCCTCTTCTTACATAACATATTCCCTAGGGGTATTACTACCACCATAGGTACTCTTTCCTTTGGCAAAGCCAACATACACATAATCACCCATGCAATCCAACTACGTACACATAACTTACATAATATAGGTAGAGTACTCACCTGTCAAGATGTCAATTACCAAGTACTTCACAGTGTATAATAATCACCTCGTACCACCTATAACATTCATACATACACATATCATAACAAGCCCAAAAATGGAACTCTAATTCTATCCCAATTCTCATCCCGAAATGACATAGCTAGGATAGTCCAAATACCATAAAACTTTGCCAAACATCCCATTTCATACACCCCATTTCTATTGATTTCTAAACATACTACACATACCTTGCAATTCTAGACCGCGAACAACAATCCTCCTAGAACCTTTCACAACTTGAATCTTCCAAAATCACCAAATCTTTCGCCTGGAAAATACAGCAACTTCGGACACTTGGTTCTATCTACTGGAAACTCCGATGCAAAATCCCTCCGGTTAGAATGTAGATTAGAGGGTCGTGAAGTCGCTGTCCAAATTTCACGACGATCCAACGGTTAACGAAGGAGAATCGGTCGGTCTTTCACAGCAGCTCACAAGAACTCCGAAAATCCCTTTCTCTTTTCTCTCTTCTTTGCTAAAGAAACAAATGGCTGCAAATGAGGGTGTTTAGGGTTTCCATCCCCTTTACATACATGCCAAAACACACCCTCATCTTACAAAATTGATAAATTGGCCCCTAGATTCCTGAACACGTACATAACGACCCAAAAATTAACTCAACCCCAAAAGAGACAGTTAAATCACGTAAATTGGGAAACGGTGTGTTACACACATGCTGGCTATAGGTCTCTTGAAGCATTGATTCGATCACATCCACTCGGTAACATTCACTTGATCCCATACTTTGCTTTGCGGCCCAAAACACATTAAAAACCGTCCCTTCTTCACCAACTCTCAATGTCAGCTTTCCCCCTTTTACATCAATCAGTGCTCCTCCCCCGAAGCAACTCTCAAGAACCCATTATTCAAAATTGATGCTTAAAACGCCGATTTTGAATCTGAAACTTTACGAAAAACAATTTATGACCCAAAGGGATGGATTAAAGCAACTAGATATCAACAATTTTAGCAAAAATCCAAAAACTCAAAAAAGATTGTTACTGGCGTCATTTTAAGAACACAGAATGAAAAGAAGAAACCTTTGAAATCGAAATCTATCTTTATTCAAATCACCGATTCTGCTCTGATACCACGTGTATATCCCAGAAAGTGCAATCAATAATAATTAATCAAACAAATAATCAAGAACACATTGATTTGAATTGATCATCCATCTCATTCGTTCAAAGGTTTTTCAAATACAGAATACGACTCTAAAAGCTATTAGGATGATTAACCTAAAACATTAGGCAAAATAAACTATTTATACCTTTTAGGTATTTTACGCATTTAGCCCAAACTTTAAGACAATTACATATCTTACCCTAACAAAGCTATAAAACATCGTTTTCTCAAACGTGAGTGTAGTACAGAATAACTTCCTTCTCTCGGCTCTAATTTGTTAACGACTCTTCGTTCCCCTTCAATCCACTCTCTCTCGTTGGTCAAAAATGGCTTTTCCACCTCCGAAAAATCGCCTCCCTTTTGCCCTAGGTCGTCTATCTCCCTTTTTTTCTTTTCCCCCAAAATCGCTTAAACACCATACAGAACAGAAGGTTGCGCGGCTTTCCCCGCAACTTGAAGTCGCGTGGGAAACCACGCATGTCAATTCTGGTTGCGGTTCAGTTTTTGGACTGGGCCTTATGCTTAGTTATTTGGGCTTTAAACTTTGGGCCATCAATCTCGCTTTTCAGCTTCTTTTCTCAAGTGTTGCTCGCCTCCGGGATATCTGCAAATCTCAACTGGAAAATAGTGAAAGTGCCATTGATTTGCTCTCAAACAAGCCACTCTCTGTGGATTGTGGACCGGAAATAACGCCAAGATTTGGCGTTATCACTCAACGGAGTAGGCAATAAAGGCAATGTTTATATGGTTTGAGGTTGTGATGTCTTTATGGCATGGGAACTAAGACCGGGACTTGAGGTATAATCCAATAACATCAAAGGTGACCCCACTCACGTGTTCTCGTCACCTAGATGGAAACGGGTCTCCCCCGTATTTAGAGAAATATCTCTTTTGTACTATGTTCAGGTGTGGACTATCATGGCTATTGGAAATTGGTAATCTAATTTCGAATGGAGTCGGTATCTGTATTTTATGATGTTATTTCTATGTATTATAGATTGTATCAATGATTAAATCTCACTAGACTTTCGGTTTAACACTTGATGGTGTATGTTTGTGGATTACAGGTCCCACTAGAGGTGTGTCTAGATCGCGTTGAGTTTCCGGCCATGCTTTAGGAGCTTGGAGGGTCGGGCTTTTTTGGTAAATCCAGAGATGAGAGATTTTTGGAGATATAACACCTGTGTTAATCTAGTTTAATTTATTTCTAGATTAGTAGGTTGTTGTGTATTATGTCTCATTACTCGCTACATTACTTTGGTCAAACTATCCCGTTACAATTATTGGGTTTTAGTTGGTCTAATTTTAGAAGTTTTATTTTACCCGTTTTTCCGGAAAATTCATATATTTGTTGTCTAATTTTAGGGTGTTACAAGTTGGTATCAGAGCTCTAGTTTATGTGAACTAGGTGTTCTAGTGTGATGCCTAGACTTAAGTTG
Source organism: Saussurea involucrata (assembly GCA_033807775.1). NCBI lineage: Eukaryota > Viridiplantae > Streptophyta > Magnoliopsida > Asterales > Asteraceae > Saussurea > Saussurea involucrata. Next base: position 27,330 of record JAWVWS010000705.1, on the reverse strand, counting down.
AGACTAATAAGTTATGAAGTGTGAGAAATGTGGGTAGAGACATTAGGATGGGACGTTTCGAAGTCGACGGAAATTACATTATTGTGAACTATGAGAATGGTAACGAGAAGTCTTATGTGTAGTATGTTCATAATTCCAATTAGTTACTGCTGTTATGAATATATTGTTACGTGAGCATTTCGTAACTGCTATGATTATGATGATCGATGATTGTACTAGTCTGTTTCCTTATGTGTATCTTGTAGTCTATTTTCTCATCTTTATTCTCGAATGTGACAGAAAGAAATGGTAAACACGCGGAGTAGACCTCAGTCTTCACCGGAAGGTAACGTCGTGACTGAATCCACAGCCGATCAACCAAATGCTAATGCGTCATCTTTGCCTCCGCCACTTCCACCTCTGTTTGGTGGCAGAGTGGAACAAATACCAAGGACAAACAATACCTCCGCCAACCCGGTTATAACGGAAGTGACTCCTCAACCGCAAATGATGGACATGATGCGGGCCATGAACGATACCATGGTTAAGTAACATGAGGTGTTCATGAAACTTCTGGAGGACAGGGATGCTAACCCGCGCCGTCACGAAACAATTGAAGAAAACGTATTCGTAGCGGGATCTGGGGGAACCGGTGATGAGAAACGGACGGATGGGTTGGTTACCTTAGAAAGAAGGTCGACGGGGAGGGCTTGTTCCTACAAAACGTTTTTGTGTTGTAAGCCACCGGAGTTTGTCGGTTCTGATAATCCGGTGGCATGTGTGAACTGGTTAAGAGAGATCGAGCAAGATTTCCGAGCTTGCGACTGTGAAGAAAACCATAAAGTGAAATTTGGTTCTCAAATGCTCCGAAGTTCGACTTTGACATGGTGGAACGTTTTCACCGCAACTTTGGAAGCTTCTGTTTTGGCCAAGATGACCTGGGCTGCATTCAAGAAAAAGATTCTGATGTTTTTTTTTTTTGAGAAAATACCGGTGAATCACCCAGAGGGATTCTGGGTAATCGTTTACTGATTTGCATCACCCACCAACTTTTGTGACGGTTTTGTGACGAATCACCCTTTAGCGACAGATTTCCCAGGGAAAAGTTCATAGGTAAAAGCCTTCCGTTTAATAGTGGTTGGACCGTCTCATATGGTTGGTAATTTTATTTTCAAAAGTTAGGAGTTCTCTTAGTTTTTTTTTTGAAACAAACATAACATTAAAAATCAACGGTTACAAGAAACATTAATACAACAAGATATGAAAGCCTTAAAAACAACGTAACATTTCGGACAAGATAAAAAACGAAAGTGTCTCGTAGTCAAGTGAGCCGCTTCGTTAACTTGTCTATCCACCGCATGAATCGAGATAATCTCCCGATGGACCTGATCTTTCCGAGGAAATACAAGGTCCCTGCAGTTCCAACCGGAGGCGATCAATGAATTGATTCCTCTTCTTTTATGCAAGATCACAGTCTGAAGGTAAGGAGAAACAGTGGGAAGGTGCCACCTTTCTTTGACGATTTCCTCCTTTTTGAAAGTGGACATGGTCCACTTTACTTTCTTGATTTTTCCTATCTGCAGATCTTGCCAATTAACCGAATTGAAATTATTATTCTTACATTGGTTGTGGTGGTATCGGAGTTTCCAACGTTTCCGGTATTTCCACATTTTTACTACCCTTAACGTTACCATGTACTCTCCAGAACCTTTGACAATTTCACCATAGTCGTTGTCGTAAAAGTCGTGGAGATTGGTGGCGATGGTGGGGAGAACTTCCCTTGTATCACCGGAAAACGTCATTACGGTGGTCTCGGTAGGGATGGAAACCAAACGAGGTTTAAATCCACAAAAGGGATTTAGCCACAAAGGGGTTTAGCCACAACGGGATTTAGAAGATGAGACTTCTATAGACCGGGTCACGGAGGCAGCAGGCCGGCAGCAGCAGGGCGGAGGCAGGGCGGCGGCAGGGCGGCAGCAGGCGGCGGCAGGGCGGCAGCAGCGGCACTGTTGTGGCGGGTGCCGACGACTGTGATGGTGACGACGAAGATACCGCTGGCGACTTGAGGTTGTGATGGATGGATGTCTACGGTGAGAAGGCGACTGTGAGATGGAGGAGAACTACTGTGAGACGGAGTAGAACACCCGTCGGAGGAGGTGGAGAACCGCCGGATCCCGGCTGCTGCCGGCGGTGGCGGCGGCTGGTAACCCTAAAAAACTAAATCTCTCTCTCTCTCTCTCTCTCTCTCTCGAGAGAGAGAGAGAGAGAGAGAGAGAGAAGCGAGTGTTAAGGAGAGATATGTGAACAAATGAGTTCTCTTAGTTAATAACTAAAAAGCTACTATATTCAAACAAAAATATAAACTTTATGCGGATGGAATAATCAAAAGAGTCGGTGGAAGATGATTGGTGAATAATATATCAAAGTTTTCTAGGTAAGTAGTCTTAGATCTTGGTAGTAGCTAACAAACCTTAGAGAAAAAATAAACAATATTGTAAAATGAACGATCAATCGAGCATTGGTTCTTCGCATACCTTTCTAGTTTTCCCTTGTGGAAGGGGTTTTCAAGTAGGGGGGTTGGAACCTCCAACCCTCGATTTCCTTTGAAGATTTGTCGAATGGATCGTTTCCTTTACCATTTCGTATTCAAATAGACATATTTGGAAGGATATATTGTTGATCACTCTTTATTTAATTTGGGACTTTTTAAACAATCGAGCCTTTTTGGAAAGACCGAATGAACAACTAGATATGTTCTTCGCAACAAGATCCTTTTAATCCAGTAGATCTCGAGCGTGCCAAAGGTTTCAACTTGTTGTGGTCGGGTTGGTCAGGATATCGTTTTCAATGTGTGAATTTAGATTTGTCTCTTTGGTTCCAAGTCTCAATTTGTTCTTTGTTCTTCGCTTTTTGTTATGTGGTTTTGATTTTTAGGGTCAAGGTTGTTTTTTGTTTCAGTTTCTCTCCTTATCGTTTCCTTGGTCTTTGAGATTGTCATGGTTTTCGTAACTGCCTTTTGGTGTCGAGTTGCTTTCTACATCTTGTAGAAAATTTTGCATTTCTTTTGTGGTTGTTCTTACTTAGCTATTACTTAAATTTCTTATTGTCTTTAAGGAAAAAAAACATTATTTTGTATATCGTTCATGCCAAAAGTGTAGATGATGCCATAATTTCAAGTTTATGTAAAACCGTCATCATTGTACATAAAATTTGCAAATATTGATCTCATGGGTGATTTTGATTCCTAACCATGCTTAATTTGATGATTCAAATATAACAGATTAACCTATTAAAAGATTTAAATAGCAATATATAAATGATCTAATCCAAACTAGTTGCATCAATTTTATATTTGAAAATTATTAAAATAGAATTTTAAAATAAATAATTTGTAGTTATTTTTATGGAACAAAAGAAATTGAAGGCATTGCCTTTGGCCTATTTATTCCTATTTCCCAACGCGGTTGCTTAAGATAATTAATTAACCCCCCTGATTAATAATGACGGTAACCGGAATAAATATTTTCTTAATTGTTGTATTATTTTTTACAACATATGCTACAAAAAACTGGATTTATAGGATTATAGTCTATAGGACAAAACAATAAAGCATTCTATCTAAGAGTGTCACAATAAATTTATTGGACATTTATGAGTGTTTTAACAAGTTCTTTGTGACACTTTAAAACAAAGTGTCGTATTCGCTACTAATGTCGTATAGAAAGAATTATTTATAGGACACTTCTTAAAAGTGTTATATAAAATAACTAATACGATACTTTATTTTAAAAATGTCTAAAAAACTTGTAAAAAGTATAAAAAAAACGTCTAAAACCGTCCTAAAACCTATTGTAACATTTTTTTTACATATGATGCTTAATTATCTAGTCTTATAAACTAAAATTCTATAAAACATTTAATTAGGATGTTTTGATGTCCTATAATTCTGAAAGCGCCCTAGAAAGCTATTGTAACAACATTTATAGCTAGATAGAACATGTTATTGTTTAGTTCTATTAACTAAAGTTCAATAAATCATTTCATTAAGACGCTTAGACATGTTAGACGTACTATGAATCCAATTTTATTGTAGTGACATTTGTTAACATCCAAATCAGTTTTTGAGTGAATTACATTTTCTGTTCCTGTAGTTTGGTGTTTTTAATGGATTTCGTTCCTATTTTAAAAAATAACGAGCTTAAGTTAGTTAAAACTAGACCATTAAATAAATTTATATATGTAGGATCGGTTTTTATCAACTCATATAACCTCATGCTTTGGCTAAATTCACATACTAGAAAAGGGGAGTATCAGAGACAACTTTTACCGACAGGTAGATTTTGTCGGAAATTTTCGACGGATTACCGAAGAAGAGACCTCCACCATTAACCTTGCCCTCGAAAGCACAATTGTTTCTAATCAGCAAAGAATCTGGGAAAGACACATGGTTGTCGGTTACAACCGACATATTAGCGACAGACACGTGAATTTTCAGTTCAAAAAGAAATTTCACGCATCTGTCGGTAATATGTCACTAACTACCGACTAGCGACGGAACCATGTGGTCGACGCTAATCTGTCAGTAACTAACGAAGGATTACAACATTTTATTTATTTTTGTTCATTCATGTGTATCTGTTATATGTATATATGTGTATGTGTTATACATATAGATGTATATGTGTTATATGTATCTGTTGGTATGTGTATACATGTGTGTATGTGTGTGTTATATGTATACATGTGTATGATTATGTGTATGTGTATATGTTATATGTACACATGTGATCATGTGAAAAGTGCCATTTGTGATGAGAAATGTGAGAAATACTTTTAAACCTTTGATCACTTTTAATCAAATACGCTCTCATGAATTGCGGCATAAAAGGGAATTGATCCGCTGCATCTCAGTGCATCTTATCTCGGTGCATCTCATCCTAATGTTCCTTCCATTTCTAATCCAACGGTTGATAACCACCTCTCACACTTCTCACCAAATTTGGCACTTCTCACCAGAACCCAAACCTAAATGTGTATATGTATGCTTCATATGTATACATGTGTATACATATGTTATAATATATGTATGTGGTATATATGTGTATATAATATATCTAGGATACATGTATATATATATATATATATATATATATATATATGTGTGTGTGTGTGTTGTATATATGTATATATGCATGTATAGGGGGGCTTCATAGGAGAACTGTCTATTTTGTGGTTACCGTGAGATCCAATCTCACATCCAAAAAATATTAAAGGATGATTAAAAAAAATGAAAAATCATTATTAAATACACAAAAAACGGTCCTTATCAACTTATTTTATATTAAAAAGGGTAAATAAGTAATTTTGTTATGTGATTCATACCGATCTATTTTGAGTGCGCACCGAGAAATACGTAATCATATCAATCAGATATTCTCTACCAGTTTAACCATATCACAGCAAGAAACGATTGAAAAAACCTTAAATCGTGATTTTGTTTAGAATTCCTTAAACCCTAGAATACTAATGGTCAGAAACGAAAGGTAGAAGACGATCGATAGTTCACAGAAATGGATGACATCGATAGAGAAGGTAACACAATACATTTGTTAAAGATTACACTTTGAACCACAACTTTCTTTTGATTACATTCTTGCATATGAAATCAGGAAGAAGGAGTCTTAGGATCAAGAACAAACGAAGTTTTACCTTCTCAAACAAACCCGATGAAGCTATAGACGTTGACGTTGATGCTATTGGAGAAGACAACATTGACATGGTGACAACTCCGATTAGAGGTAATCGATTTTGAACACGTCTATTTAGCATTTTAGGGAAATCGTTTGTGGTATCTGTATCAGTTAATCGATTTTAAGATATGTGGTTCAATGTGGTGACCTAAATATGGGATGGATCAGTTTTGAACACGTCTATTTATCATTTTATTGACATCGTTTTTTGGTATCTGTATGATTTAATCGATTTTACGATATATGGGTCAATGGTGACCTAAATATGGGATGCGTTGGGTATCATAGAGGGTTAGCACAGGGTATCACAGGGGGTTAGCACAGGGGCATCACAATGGATAAATGTTGCCGTAGAACCACTGTGGTATGTACCTTTGATTTTAAAACTGATGGTTATAGTACATATATCATACACGAATATTTTGAATTATCTCATCGTATCACATTTGCAGTAAACCTGTATTCAAGACCACCACATGTGTTATTGCTTTGAGACGAACAATTGAATCACTGTGTGCAAGGACGAAAATATATAGTAATGTTATCGATAGTTGGGCGACATTGCTAAACCATGAAGAACGATTCAGAAGCAAGATGTTAGGACCATAAATGTCATATTAATTAGAAAGTTATATAAAGGTTTTATATTTGTAACAACCCATCCCAAACATACATCATATAACACAATTTACATATCATCATAAGATAACAAAATACATATTATATCACATAGGTCTCTATGTCCCGAAACTTTTACAATACATATATCAGTACAAACTTTTTGCTAATAATTTAAATCACAACTAACGAGACTAGAGATACAAAACACTTCATGAAACTCCATAAACATACGACTTCCAAAAGAAAATCATCATATATCTTTTCCTCTGCTCTTACTTACTCCTCGACCTGGAATACATATTTTTGAAAACAAAATGAGGGTTAGAGCAATTGGTCTAAGTGATAAATCTCTGTCAGTTTAGTAATCATTTTGTAAAACACAAATATACAACAAGTATACAAATGCCAAGCATGACTCGTATGCACTGTGTATAACTCTTTCACATGGCCATATTAGGTGGTTGCGCTAAACCAACTAATCAATTTACTCTGCTGCACTAAAATACAGCCAACTCCGCTGTCCCTCCGTACAGCCAAACTCCACCGGCCCTAAGTCTGGCCAATGTGCACTCATGTAGTGTAATGCTTATATAAATACAACATACATCTCAATATATCATATCTCAATCATAACACCTTTTCCATTTTGAAAATGATTAAAGTAAAACTCACCTGAAAGCAATACCGCAACTAACACCTTTTCTTGAAAATTTGCAAGAACCTTACTTTTCCACCAACTTCCCAAAATCTGAATTACACAAAATACATATAACTATTTACCACATAAAGCTCAATGACAGACTAAGAATCCTAAATAAGCCTATCATACCCTTATCCACAAATGTCCCTCTTCGGCGACTTAGCACGGGGGTCCCGCTACCCGGTTAGCGGGTGGGGTCAAGGGGCAATGCCCTTGCGGGGTTTGGGGGCAGCGCCTTGAGAAATTTTTTATAAAATCTAATCCGGGTAACTCATCTGGAAACCAATCCGGAAACTATGTCCAGAAACAATATCCGGAACCCAAATCTGGAACTATCCGGGAAACTTTCCCGGAAACAAATACCCAGAATCCGGAATCCGAAATTAACTTATCCGGAATTAACTTATCCAGACAACCTATCCGGAATTGCAAACCATCCGAATATTTTTGTATCCGGAAATCTCAATCGGAAACCCTTATCAGGAAAGTCAGGGAATCCAAAAACATGGAAGAATCCGGATAAATCGAATCCAGCTACTGAAGAATCCAGACGACGTCGAAATCCCAGACTCGATCGAAACCAATAAAAATCAAAAAATTGACAATTCTAAACCGGTAGAAATTCACTGCTATCTGATACAAACATGATTTGAAAACATACATACCTCAAAAACGACTCAAATGGAAATTCTTCTCGGCCCTAATCGAACGGACATTTCTTTCTCTCTGCTTCTCTTGACTCCAAACCCACGCACAGACACAAAGTGAAACCGACTTAAATTGTGGAAATAAGATGGAGGTGGTGGTATATATATTAACCCAATATTGCGAATAAGGACTCGACTATACTAAAACGACACTAACAACCTTAAACTTACATACCACCACAAACAACCTTAAACTAATAAACGTAAAACAAATAAATAAACAACTAACTTACCCGGGTTATTACAATATTTATTATTAAAGCGTTGTAAAAGCCTTTATTTGATTAAATGGGCTTAATTTGAGTTTATGGGCCATGGGCCTTAGGCTTATGGCCTTGTTATATAAGGTTGGTTTGTTTAGAGTTTAGGTTAGACTGGAGAGATTAATCGTGGTGCGCCTAATAGAGAGACAGAGAGAGTTGTGTTCTTCATTCTAATCTTGTAACACTCTCTAATCATTCAATAAAGATTAATCGTTTCGTTTATACATTGTTACTTGATCAAACTGGGATCTACACAAGACATCACCACGAAGGTTTTTTATGCATAGTGCAATTCTTGTAAGTAAAAAACTTTTGTTTATTATTATACCTAAGTAGATATACATGACCATTGAATCAATGGTACCACGTTGAAACAGCCCAAAGACATGGTTGATGAGTATTAAATGGATGCAGACAAAATGAAGCTTTTTACTGACAATATATCAGCAGCACTTGGAGCGGATGTTGAACTGTTATTATTCAAAAGTATAGACTTGGTACGTTATTGATTAATAATTAATGTTGTTTTTCTTGTTTACACTCTAAATTTACACAAAACAATTGTTGGCAGTTATTCTTTCTGATCATTCGAGACATGCACTTCTTTGTGGTGGTGTTCAGCTTTAAACGTCCATCAGTATTGGTTATTGACAACCTGGCACAAGATATGGAATCCCCTCCTCAATACGAGGAAATACCGGAACTTTTGGTGAGAACTATGAAAAGTTATTACTTACATAAACGACTCATTCATATTTGTATTGTTCTTGTGACACACATTTGGATATGTTTGTTGTAGCACACCATGATCATAAAACATCTACATAACGTAGGCCACTATTTGTACGATGAGTTTATTGGGTTAGAGCCGATATGGATTGCAGTCAAATGGTGCACAAGGCAGAATTCTAACGATTGCGGTGTGTTCTTGATGCGTCATATGGAGTGTTACATGGGAGAGTTACCTCACAGATAGAAATCAGGTCTTGATGTTGAAGGACCAAACCAAGTGAAGCAATTACAGTGGTTGAGGAACAAATACACAGCCAAACTCTTGCTTTCAGAGATAAACTTGAGACGATCATTTGTGATAGTTTATTGTGAGAAGTTTAATGCATTGGATATCAAGGAGAGATCACGTCTTCTAAAATAAGCAAGACTTACGTATATGACTTGGTTTTTTTGAAATTCGTCTTATTTTTGGTTATTAGTTTTTTGATCAAGTATTTTGGGAATTTTTAGACAGGTATTTCGGTACTATTTCTAGATGTATTGTGAATCTATAACTTTGAATTTTTAGACAGTTATTTGGGTATTATTTCTAGATGTTCTGGTGAATCTATATCTTTGAAATTTGAAAGCTATATAAATTGTCATATTCTGGTTCTTACTTCAATAGAGACCCGTATACTAACTAACTACACATACACAATGAGGGTTTTCACATTGGTATCTAAATTAGTGTTACAATGTGTATCAGAAAGGGTTATCACATAGTTAACAAACAGTGTATCATGAGGGGGTATCACATTGTTTTAAAATTGGTTTGAAACAGGTTTCAACAGGAGAAAATCACAGTATATTCTAGGCTAGGTATCACGGGGGCGGTATAACAAAGGTATCAAACTGGCACAGAGGAAAATCACAGTGTGTTCTCAAACTGGGTGTCAAGTTGGTTTAAAAATGAGTATCACACTTGAACACAGACCCTTATATTGTGAAAATAAAGGACATATACTCATATGTGATTGAATGAACCACAATATATCACATCTGTTATTAAACACAATATATCACATCAGTTTTGTTTGATTTGGTAAATATGAATCATAAAGGATCAAATCTATACAGTTAGTTTATGCATTTATCTAGATGTACTAGTATGCTAGCAGGTGGATCACAATATATCATAGTATATTGCATACACAATCAAACCAGAAAACGGTCACATTATAAACAACACATTTTATAGAAACAAAACAAAAGGCAAGAATGCCAATAATTATTGCATAGAAAACGTAACAAAGAAACATAAAACATCATTCAATCAAACTATGAAAATAGCTATAAAAATGAAATTGTATGAATAATAAAGGTTCAAAAACATCATAAACTAAATTGTATTGTGATCCCATTTCTTCGTCGCGGGACAGTTACGGATATCATGATGCGAAAGCTCATTACATCCGCGACACATCCTCTTTGGCTTGATACTCTTTACTGTCGCTTTTTTTGCCGCACCAACCATTCTTTTTGACATTCCACACCCTTTGTTCCTAATACCTGTAGGGGGTGTATATCAATATTATCATGTCGTGAAAGCCCAAGGATTTATTCAATACCATGTTCTTTACGTTTCATCGCCGGTTCATACGTCCGTTCTTTTGCAAATCCATCCCTCAACTCTTTAATAGTTGACAAAAATGATGTTATTTTCTCTTTGTCATGCCTTAAGATGTCAAAAAAAATCATCGATAACATCATAGGTATCATTCAATAATCTACGTTGCTCCTCATCTACTTCGCATATTCTTTGACGACTATTTTGAAGTTCGATCGGCATAAGATCACGCCTTCATCGTCTCAGAATGTATTTATCAGAAATAGCTTCAACGCCAACATTCAAAAATTGTAGAAACCAGGATTCAATCTTACAATCAATTATGATCAATCAAACAGTGAAATGATAGAGAATTGGATCAAATAGCTTTGTATTCATTCAAGAACAGATTACAGATATAGAGAGAGTCTCTCAAAGATTACAAAGTGGATACAAAGATATGACGAAAGTTAGTTAGCTTAACAGTGCTAACTTCTATATATACTGTAAGGAAATGCTAAAGCTACAGTACATATAAGTGAAAGACTAATAGAACAATTACACGTGTCCTAATTAGAAACTGAATATAACTGACAATATCCTAAGACATAAGTTCAGAACATGTTGTTCAGAACTTCTGAACATCCTTCTGATCAAGCACTTCAGAACTTCCTTCAATCACTTGGGACATTTTCATCTTTATCTTCAGAAGTTCGGAGTCTCCTACTCAGAACTCTGAGCCTTCTATTCAGACTTTCATACTTGTAATCTTTTCAAGACATCTCTGATCAGAACTTCTGAGTCTTCTTACTCAGAACTCTGAGTCTTCTGAGATCTCAACACTTGTGTTATGAAAAAACTTCAGATCTAACAAAAAACACTTTGAAAATGTGTCCGCATAGGAATCCATGTCGACCGAAATGATTACAACTACAAACAGTAGTTGAATCCTTTATATTGCGCACAGCCTACACACAATACAATAGATGAAAAAGTTATGATCCGAACGTTGGTTATCACAATGGGTATCACGATAATATACATTGGTTGTCACAGTGGTTCAAAATTGGTTACCACAATGGTATCAAATATGGCTTATCACAATATATATAATTATTTACAACTACTGTTGAGTGGTATGCATTAGATTAGTCACAAATCAACTACATAACATATAAAAAATATAAATCATACCTTATACTCTGCTATCTTCTCCTTTCGTTTATCTAAATGTTCAATTAAATATGTGTCGACCTCTCCATCTGTATCAACCCTCTTAACTGAACACGGCCAAGCTGCTCGATCTAACTCTCTTTGCACATCGAAGAATACAGAATGCGTATATACATCACAAGCATGCGTCTCCATCTTGCTACGACTCAAAAAATGAGATAAGGTCGTCATAGTTTGATAATCAAGACGACGTTGTTCCTTACGTGCGTATCCAATGCAAAATCAAAACCCAACATAAATTGATAAAGATTGTTCCCACTCTTTGAAAACGAATTAAAAAATGAGTTCGAACTTTACAACCTAAACGTCGTCTTGATAAGACAGCATATTGGAAGTTCTTTAAAATAAGTCGGAATCCACTGTGATCTCACGGCAAACGTATCTTTTAACCATGTATGGTTTTGAAGTGAGAACTCCTCGATAAGAATCTTCCATCTCCTCTCAAACTCATCGGTGCATATGTAAGCTCCTCGATAAGAATCTTACTAACCTTATTGGGTATTTTAGTCATGATGTGCCACATACACAACCTGTGTCTTGCATCGGGAAACACGGCTGTAATAGCTTGCTTCATCGCAGCACATTGGTCGGTAAAAACCATGATCGGTGGTTTTGAATGAGCTTTCAAAAAAACCTGCAACAACCACTTGTAATTAGGAACGTCCTCATGTCCAACCAATGCAGATCCCATGACGACGTTGCAGTTATGGTTGTCGACCGCCGTAAATGGAACGAACACCATGAAGTGTCTACAACAAAAAAACATACTGTAAGAATGATATTACACAAACAACCCATAGAATATTAAAATGTATACACACCTATTCGTACGAAATGTAGAATTGAAAGAAATTACATCTCCAAATTCAGAATAGTTGAATCGAGCTACCTCGTCAGCCCAAAAAATAGTATGTAATTCATTACCAATACACTTGTACGCGAAAAAAATAGGATCGGCATCTCTCTTCTTGGCCATCAACTGAACCAACACCTTGGCATCCCCACGACCAACAAAATTGTCATAGTCATGCTTATAATTCTGATAATCAACAACGGTTGGACCACCATATTCATACCCCCCCCCCCTCAATGATGTGTGTAACTTGTGCGCCCGTGTGGCACCCATATTTGAAGTACCAGCGTCATGAATAAAACGTTGACCTGAAAATTTCATTTAGCGGGATTTTCGTGTAAAATCAATATCGTGATCTCTCAAAAGAAAGTGATTATGTTGCTCTTCAAAACCATAACACTCATATGTTGTGGTTCCTTTCAACAACCGAAACTTAACACATGTTGTACACCCGGTCCTCTTAATATTCGAGTTACGTACCTCTCTTTGACGTTTTTGTGGATCAACCCATCATTATTAATCTTTTGTGATGAACGTCGTATCTCAAATCCCGCCTTCTCAGCATATTTCTGGTAAGCAGACTCAGCTTCATCCAGGGAAGAAAATGTCAAAACAATTGCCAGTTTCACAGATTCGTCAACTGTGGGAGTCCACCACCGAGATCCACCCGGTGAAAAAGTAAAGGAATGGATTTCAGATTGACCACTACCTAGACCTGCAAAATATGTTTAAGAACAAACATCAACATGACCATTCTTATGGTACCACATAGTTATCACACCAACCCTACACTATTATTCTTTCTAAAATAAACATCAGTTTATGAGCAGCTTATGATCCCTAACATCAGTTTAACATAAAGAAATGAAAAAGAATACAAACTATATATAGATTAATAAAGTATTCAGTCACCCTCAAAAAAGAGGATCATGGATTCCAATTATAGTTGCTTAATATGAATCTAATTCCATTAAACACCCTGTGCAATTATTTAGTCTAAAGGCATTCTTGTATACTTTGTGCATCTTTAAAATCACAAAGTATTCTACAAATTTCCCCGTGTTTTTCATACGATTCTACATATCATCAATCAACATGAAGTGCAAGTCTGCAATAATCAAAGTTTTATTTCTTTTCTAAACACATGAAGCGCCAATAATCAAACCCATGACCTGAAAGTTATGGTACCACATGTCATCACAAAAATTCCAGGACATTACATTAAACAGCTAATAGAGGAGTCAATCTAAGGGTGAGATAATCGACCTCCGAATTGATAAGTTTTAGCATGAAAGTTATGGTACCATATGTCACCACATTGTAGTCAACCTCTAAAACACATTCACTGTTTGTCAATGGTATCACACTGTGATACATTGTCATTAAATAAAACGCACCCTAATATATGAAATCAAACACGACTTACCTCTCCCTTCATCATCCTTGTTATCCGCATCTGGTAAATACATTGATCATCATCCATACCATTTGAAACATCGTCGTATAACAAATCATCTTCTCCTTCATTTTCTTCTTCATGTAAATCTACATCGGCTTTGTATGGTGAAAGGAAAGTATCGAAAGCATCTGGGTTCTCCCATAGTTGAATATCGATATCCTTTTCTGATTCTTCATGGGACCTGTTAGACAATGTTAAAGAGGTCTGCAGCTTGTCTCTGTCCATCGTAAAGCAAAAAATAACCAGTCTTCTTCTTCAAGCAAACTGGGTTCTTATTATTGTGTATAAAATAATTATAGTTTAATTGGAATGAATCGATCCTCATCATGATAACATAGAATTCGATTTTGGATATGAATTAGTTGAGGATAAATAGAAAACCGTAATCTTGATTAATCTGATTCACGTAAATCTGTAAATTAAAAAATAATTTATTTACCAAAAATTAATCAAATTACCAATATAACCTCATGTATGCAAAATTTAAAAAAAATTAATTGTAACAACCGTGACTTGATTTTAATAAAATGGGGAAGTTGTGGTTGAAGAGTATAAGATGGTGGGAATGGTGGCTAAAGCCTAAAGCTAGTAAAAGAAGGGACCAAAGGGGTATGTTGTTGAAAGATATATAAGGGAAGCAATCCTTAAAAATTCTTTATTCTGTGTAATTTATTGCGGCCGAGGAGAAATCGGGAAGTGCAGAGAAAGAGGTGAAATCAAGAAATCAGCTAGGGAGTCTTCGTTGAAGGTAAACCTTGATTCACTCCCTCTGATTTGGTTCTTGTAATTCGTTTTCAACCTTAGAGGCCATATGGGTGTTTTAAGCTGGGAGTGTAATGGATATTATTGATTTTGGACTGATTAGAGGCCATATGGGTGGACAAATGGGTGTTTTAAGCTGGAGTTTTGGACCCGGGCATGTATTTAATTAGGCAATGGGGCAAAATCGCTTTTGGTGCTCGATTTAAGAGTTTTTGGTGAAACACCCTGAAATTCACAATAAATTTAAACCTTAAAATTTATCAGAGTTTTCCACTATAACTTCCAAACTTTCATTCACAACCGAGATATAATGACAAATTTGCATACTTACAAATGATACACTATAAACAACCATCTAATCTGATCTATGAACACAAAATCAGTTCATAAGGTTATTCACAATATTTCCAAAACCATAGCTCTGGTACTTCTCGACACTCATCCCTGCTTATCCCTTCCCGAGCTAATACCTGGTAAGAAAAGTTAATTTGAAAAGATTAGGCTTACGCCTAGTGAGAACATCCAGTTTTCCAAATTAACACTTTATAAGCTTTGAAACCAATGTAAGCAAAGCATATAAACAAACCTGGCTTGTCACCATTCTTACCGTACACATAACATCTTTCGATAACGAGAATCATAACGATTCCATGAGAATGACAAACACTAAGTAGGTCATAGTCTCATGTTCCAGAGCATAGGAATTACCATTAAGCGACTCGCCTATCCCATATCTTCCAATAGAAATCGAGAATTACGATTAGATCCCCGCCTATTCCACGATTTCACATCATAATACGAAATGGGAATTACCATTAAGCGCCCGACCTATTCCTCATTTCAATCAACGGGAATTACCAATAAGAGCCCGGCATATCCCACGTTTATCAATTCAAAATACAAAATAGGAATTACAATTAAGCGTCCGGCCTATTCCTCATTTCAATCAACGGGAATTACGATTAGCGCCCCGCCTATTCCACGTTTATCAAATCACAACACTAAATGGGAATTACCATTAGAGCCCGGTCTATTCCTCATTTCAATCAACGGGAATTACGATTAGCGCCCCGCCTATTCCTCGTTTATCAAATCACGATACCAAATGGGAATTACCATTAAGCGCCCGGTCTATTCTCCATTTCAATCAACGGGAATTACCATTAAGAGCCCTACCTATTCCTCATTTATCAAATCCACGAGAATTACGATTAGCGCCCTGCCTATTCCACGTGTTCACATAAAAACAGTGCCTATGGATCCATTACACTTACTAGCATACATGCATATCAACTCAATCACCTAACGTCTCATTTCGTACTCTAAATTGAGTTACAACGATACTCGCACTTTTAAAATGATTAAGATCCTTTTTCCTTTCATAATGGGAAAACACTTAATCATAAAAACTTCATTCAGTAATTTATCCGGAATACTTATCCGGTAAACTAATCCGGAACTCAAAGAATCCGGTAACATTCGAAATAGTTATCCGGACTCTCAAATCCGGAACCATCCGGGATCAAATCCGGTATCCGGTATCACAATCCGGAAAAACCCAAGTCCGGAACCTCACTTCCGGATCTAATCGGAATCCGGTAAAACATCCGGATCCTCTTTCGGAATTCGGTACATTCCGGACACTCATCCGGAATCCGGAACCATTCAGGGACTGTCCTGGAATTCATCTTCAGGACTACTCTATTTTACCCAGTTCCAAGTCATTTTCTACCCAGAATTCCAAAACCATATGTATCTATTTCTCAATGATAACAATAAGCTTATAAGCTATTTCAATACACATACAGATTTTATTAAGCAACATAAACAGATGAACTCACCTGAACTTAGAAATCGAACAGGAACTGCAAATCAATTTACTCAGTACTTCAAAATCGAATTTGCTCCTCAATGATTCCAAAACCTGATTGAAATCACACCTTATTCTTTTTATCAATATTAATCAAATAAGATTGGAAGGGATCATCAAATTTTTACCTGATAAAACTTTTCACAAAACCCTCTCTTTCTCTGCTTCGCTAAACCGACTTCCAGGAACCAAGATTAGAGATATTTCTCAATACATAGCCGATTCCATCTTAAATACCAATCAACTATCAACAAATGACCCAATCAACCCCCAAGTTTAAGTTTCACAATTTACTTAAAGTTTGGGTCAATTACCATTTTAAATCCTTCCATATCTTTATAACATAACTTTGATCATGGAAATTCGGGGTGTTACAAATCTCCCCAACTTGAAAATGATTTCGTCCTCGAAATCAAAGTTAGGTAAATAAGTGAGGATATCTATTCTTCATATCATCTTCGGCTTCCCAAGTCTTATAATATCTTTCCACGGGAATACATTTAACATTATTTGCTCCCCAACTTGAGAGCAACATAAATTCTATTGGTCTCCTTTTATTATTAGTCAAAGCCCCACTTGTCTAGCCTCTAATCTTTGTTCGGAATCCGCCATCGAAATTCCCAGTAAACTTATTTCTAAGATGCAATTACCAGGAGATAAACTAGTCTAGAATCGGGTTGGGTCACAACCATCATTGAAAACTAACCTTTTACTTTAGACCAAATGTGGATCTGGCTGTCCATATTATCTGCTACTTGATACCAGTTCATCGCCAGGAACACATAACAACACTAAAAATTTCCATCTGAAGAGCTCGTCCAGCTAACCTAATCCGGAATCAAGTCCGAAACTCAGGAAACGTACTATAACGTTCATTAATAGCCATAACAATTTAGAAACAAGCATGCTTATGTAACAATATATTCATAATAACAGTAGCTAACTGAAATTATGAACATACTATACATAAGAATCCTCGTTACCATAATCACAGTTCTCAATTCACGTATTTCCGTCGACTCTAAAACAAAAGACTATCTCGTCTTAGTATTTCTACCCAATCTCATAAATCATAACCTAACCATCTCAGCTTAAGTCTAGGTATCTGAAGATCATACCTAGTTCACTTAAACTACAACTCTGATAACAAACTGAAACACCCTGAAATTCACAATAAATTTAAACCTTAAAATTTATCAGAGTTTTCCACTATAACTTCCAAACTTTCATTCACAACCGAGATATAATGACAAATTTGCATACTTACAAATGATACACTATAAACAACCAGCTAATCTGATCTATGAACACAAAATCAGTTCATAAGGTTATTCACAATATTTCCAAAACCATAGCTTTGGTACTTCTCGACACTCATCCCTACTTATCCCTTCCCGAGCTAATACCTGGTAAGAAAAGATAACTTGAAAAGATTAGGCTTACGCCTAGTGAGAACATCCAGTTTTCCAAATTAACACTTTATAAGCTTTGAAACCAATGTAAGCAAAGCATATAAACAAACCTGACTTGTCACCATTCTTACCGTACACATAACATCTTTCGATAAGGGGAATCATACCCGATTCCATGAGAATGACAAACACTAAGTAGGTCATAGTCTCATGTTCCAGAGCGTCACTACGAATCCCACAGATTCTAGATCGTTGCTCATGTCAAGAAATTACAGTTAGCGCCATGCCTATTTCTTGAAGTGGAAGTAGGAATTACCATTAAGCGCCTGCCTATTCCACGATTTCACATCATAATACGAAATGGGAATTACCATTAAGCGCCCGACCTATTCCTCATTTCAATCAACGAGAATTACCATTAAGAGCCCGACCTATCCCACGTTTATCAATTCACAATACAAAATAGGAATTACCATTAAGCGCCCAACCTATTCCTCGTTTCAATCAATGGGAATTACGATTAGCGCCCCGCCTATTCCACGTTTATCAAATCATAACACTAAATGGGAATTACCATTAAAGCCCGGTCTATTCCTCATTTCAATCAACGGGAATTACCATTAAGAGCCCGACCTATTCCTCATTTATCAAATCCACGGGAATTACGATTTGCGCCCCGCCTATTCCACGTGTTCACATAAAACCAGTGCATATGGATCCATTACACTTACTAGCATACGTGCATATCAACTCAATCACCTAACGTCTCATTTCGTACTTTTAAAATGATTAAGATCCGTTTTCCTATCATAATGGGAAAACACTTAATCATAAAAACTTCATTCAGTAATTTATCTGGAATACTTATCCGGTAAACTAATCCGGAACTCAAACAATCCGGTAACAACCGAAATAGTTATCCGGACTCTCAAATCCGGAACCATCCGGGATCAAATCCGGTATCCGGTATCACAATCCTGAAAAATCCAAGTCTGGAACCTCACTTCCGGATCTAATCGAAATCCGGTAAAACATCTGAATCCTCATCCGGAATCCAGTACATTCTGGACACTCATTCGGAATCCGGAACCATTCCGGGATCAAATCCGGAATCCGGGACTGTCCTGGAATTCATCTTCTGGACTACTCCATTTTACCCAGTTCCAAGTCGTTTTCTACCCAGAATTCCAAAATCATATGTATCCATTTCTCAATGATAACAATAAGCTTATAAGCTATTTCAATACACATATAGATTTTATTAAGCAACATAAACAGATGAACTCACCTGAACTTAGAAATCTAACAGGAACTGGAAATCAATTTACTCAGTACTTCAAAATCGAATTTTCTCCTCAATGATTCCAAACCTGATTGAAATCACACCTTATTCTTTTTATCCATCTTAATCTAATAAGATTGGAAGGGATCATCAAATTTTTACCTGATAAAACTTTTCAAAAAACCCTCTCTTTCTCTGCTTCGCTAAACCGACTTCCAACAACCAAGATTTGAGATATTTCTCAATACATAGCCGACTCCATCTTAAATACCAATCAACTATCAACAAATGACCCAATCAACCCCCAAGTATATGTTTCACAGTTTACTTTAACTTTGGGTCAATTACCATTTTAAATCCTTCCATATCTTTATAACATAACTTTGATCATGGAAATTCGGGGTGTTACATTTGGGGTTTAGCAGTCCGTGTTTCCGAAAGTCGCACTCTTCGGATAATGGCATCCGGACTAGCAATGTTTTTCGATAGCAGTTTCCGATAATGTCGTTCGGATAGTGTTTTTCGGATGATGTTGTCCGGATATCGGCATCCGGATAGAAGTTATCCGGATTGAGGATTCCAGATAGTTGCATCCGGAGAAGTCCGGATTGAGGATTCCGGATAGTTGAATCCGGAGAAGTTGTCCGGATTGAGGATTTCGGATAGCCATCCGGAAAGTCTTGGTCCGGAAATGTGGGTGTGTCCGATAGATGCTTGTCCGGGTATTTTCTGGCCGATGTGTATGGTATGCCTTAGGTGTTAGGTTCAGCTCGGTTTGTTCTTAAAGGAGACACGTGTTTAGGAAATCACATCTAACAGGTGAGTTCCCTTAACCCTTTTTCGTGAAATGAAGTGTTAAATATTTTACTGTTGATCATGGTATGCTTTGCGAGTATGATTTGTTTACAAGCTTTTATAAACTTCTTGAAAGTATGTTTTAGAAAGGATTAATTTAGTATGATCGAATTGCTTATAAAGATTTCATGCATTGCTAGTTTATTGTTAGCTTTTCTCTTATGCTATGTAGAGTCGGGTTGCACCGTGGGATCAGTGTACCTCGGGATCCGATGATCCCTTGCGAGTTTATTATGGACCGGTAGAATGGAATTTGTTTCCTTCCTGCTCGGGTAATGAGAAGTCTGCTTGGGCCCCGATATGAGGCGAGAGGGGAGTCTGCTTGGGCCCCGAACGTGGTTCTGGATTGTGCGATCCTTGAACACTGTGCAAGTACCCATGTATGGAATTTTTATGTTGAGTTGTATGGTTTTGTTAAAGGAATGTTTTATGCATGTTGTTTAAACCATTTTTCTGAGGGAATTCACTAGACCGTTTGGTCTAACCCTCGCTTTTCAAAACTAAACAATTTTGATGGAAGCGCTCTAGTGGTGCTTCAAGCAAAGGTAAAGAGAAGGTTTGAGCTCATTGGAGAGGAGCACTGTAGTTCTTAATCGTATTGCTTAGATAGATCCTGGTTGTGGATAGAATACATTTCCGCTGCAAATTTTGAGTTGTTTAGACTTGTAATGATCAGTTATTAATCTTTTATGTAAATGGGACCCGTTTTGGGATTTTTTTTCTATGTTATCGTTGGTTGAGATTTTGGTTTGTTACATTTGGTATCAGAGCCGGGAACCGGACCGGTGTGCCAGCGAGGGGGTGGATTGTAAGATCCCATATTGGTTGGGGAGGGGAACAGAGGTTGCCTTATAAGAGGGACTTGATACCTCCCCTATCAGACGCGTTTTAAATCCGTGAGTCCAGTTGTAGACAAAGCGGACAATATCTGTTACGGTTGGCCTGGGATGTTACATTAATACTAAAAATAAGTGGTTGAAATTGGATCTCACGGTTATCACAAACAAACAAGTTCTCATTTGATTAGGCCCCTGCATGTGTATATGTGTATGTATAACGTATGTGTTGTTTGGAAACCACATATATGTGTGTGTGTGTATATATATATATATATATATATATTTGTATGTGTATATAGTATCATCATGGATATATATATATATATGTGTGTGTGTGTGTGTGTGTGTGTGTGTGTGTGTGTGTGTGTGTGCGTATTTTTATATGTATATATATGTACAAATATCATCACTAAACTTTGAAAACTCGAATTTGGTCTATTACGTTTGTCATTTCTAAGAACAAGATCCCTGGATTCATTCAGCGATCTACTCCTAGAATCAGAGTGGATGTTATTGGTAAGAAATTTGAAGAACTGATTGTTCCTCCCATTTCCAATGCGAAAGGTATAATTGGTGCTGGCCCTGCTCTTTTAAAATTAACGGGCAAGCATGCAAATGGTCCTAAAGCTACTTTTAGCTATAGGAAATGTTATCACTGTGGACTTACCGATCATATAGCTAGTAAGTGACCCACAGCCACCAAAGCTGATAAATTAGCTAAGGTGACGATTAATGCCCCCAAGGCAAAGAAGACCACTGAGGTTAAGAAATTAACCAAAGTGAAGACAAGTTATGAAGCTGAAACTTCAAATGCTGCGAAGATTGTTGAACCTTCCACTTCCTCTACCACCACTGACAAATGTGGACCCATGGTTAAATGGGAGCCCAAGTCAAACTAATCTTCCTTTGTTTGCAGGTTCGGAAGGGTATCTGGTATCTTGATAGCGGATGCTCTAGACACATGACTGGAAAGAAAAACCTGCTCACTGATTATAAGGAAGAGAAGGGTCCCTCAGTGACCTTCGGTGGAAATGGAAAAGGCTATACCCGAGGGTTTGGTGTACTCTCAAATGGTACAACAACCTTTGGAAGAGTTGCATATGTTGAAGGACTGAAGCATAATCTTCTAAGCATAAGTCAGCTATGTGACAAGGATAACAAAGTGATCTTCACTAAGGAATCCTGCTTTGTCACTGACAAAAAGGAGAAGATAGCTCTCAGCGGTTATCGTATGGAAAATGTTTATGTAATAAACATGGACTCTACAACCACTGAGAACTCCTGTTTCTTCTCAAAAGCCTCATCTGATGCCAACTGGCTATGGCATAAGAGGCTCTACCATCTCAACTTCAAGACACTGAATAATCTTTCTTCTAAAGAGTTGGTCGCTGGTCTACCTCAACACTCATACACCAAGGAGTCCTTATGTTCAGTGTAATAACCCGGGTAAGTTCGTTAGTTAAATTCTCTTTCCGTTAAATTTATTTAACTTTAAAATTGGATGTTTAGGGTAGGTTTGGGTTAATTTATAAGTTAAGGGTGTTTTGGTCATTTCTGAATAGTTCAAACCCAAAATTATAAATTGGGTCTAATATATAAACCCTTTAAGTTTCCTGATATTTTCACAAAGTAAAATCAGTGTGTGTGTTTTAAGACGAAAAGAAGAAGAAGAAGAAGAAGTAAGGCTAGGGCTTCAATTGAATTCATTGGATGTGATTTTCAGGTATGGTTCCTTTTCATTTTATGTTTGTAATCGTTAGTAGTAGATTCCTATCGGTTTAGATTTCTCAATTTTTCGATTTGTTGCAGTTAATTGATTATGGGTAGAATTTTGGTAAACAGACAGAGGTTTCCGGACGAAATTTGATAGTGTCTGGTAATTCTTTTTAATAGTGTCCGGAAGATAAAGTATCCGGAAACCCTATGCTAAAGATATCCGGACAGGTAATTATCCGGTAAGTTTCTTTTAATAGTTTCTGGATGAAATTAGATACCAAGTGGTATCCGGATTAATTTGGTTTCCGAATGTCATCCGGATTTAGTATGTTTCCGGTAAGTATCCGGATAGTGCTAGAATCCGGTAATTATTGATGTCCAGAAAGTTTAGTGCATCCGGTAAGTTGTAGGTATCCGGAAAGTATGTTGTCCGGATAGTTTCATGGTGTCCGGAAACTTTGGTTGTCCGGTCACTTTTGAGATTCCAGATACTTTTGAGTATCCGGTAACTTTGGGTTTTGTCGACTCTTGAATAGAGTATGAATGAGGACTGGAAATACCGTGGACTCGACTTAAGTTCGGGTTTGGGGGAAACATTTGAGGATAAGAGTTAGATAGATTTATCTAGAGTTCTTAGTCTTCTAGTAAGTCATATGGGTTCGATTGGTAAAGAGATAATTGTATTTAAATTGTTTCAGATTCTGTGAATTCTGGGTGAAAGATCGAATCGTTTTGAGAAAAGCTTGGAAGCGTTTTGATCAGCAAACAGGTGAGTCTTACTTTAAAATGTTTTCAAACTGGAATACATATATGTGGATTGAGAATGTGATAAATAGTGTAATAATGTGCATATGTATGAAGTATGATATATTGAGGTGTATATTATATTTATACGAGCATTACACTACACGAGTGCACGTTGGCCGGGCTTAGGACCGGTGGAGTTTGGCTGTAAGAAGGGACAGCGGAGTTGGATGTATATTAGTGCAGCGGAGTAAAATGATTAGTTGGCTCGCAACCAACTAATATGGCCATGAGAATGAGACATGAAAGAACACAATGCATATGAGTCATAATTGATATTCAAATTTGTATTATATATATGGTGTTTGTACAAATGATTTTAAACTGACAGGGATTTTCTCACTTAGACCACTAGGTCTAACCCTCATTTTGTTTTAAAAATATGTATTCCAGGTCGGGGATCAAGTAAGAGCAAGTGAAAAGGGTAATCTGTGAATAACTTTTGGAAGACTTATGTTTTAAAGATCATGAAGTGTTTTGTATTTATAACTTTGTTATTAGTTATAATGTAAATTAATTAGCAAAAAGTTTGTAATGAAATACTTATTATGGTTGTAAAGACTAAGGGACCGTACGTGAATTATGATGTATCTTTTGTTACGGAATTATGATATGTAAAATATGTTATATGTTGTATGTTTGGGAAGGGTCGTTACAGATGGTATCAGAGCCCTAGTTTAAGGGATTTAGGTATTCGGATCCATACCTAGACTTAAACTGCATGTGAAGTAGGATGTCCCTATTGTTTTAGAACCTTGGGATGCTAAATATAAAAGGTAGAAGGAACATCATGTAAGGTAATTTCAAATTACATTTGGCCAGTGTAATCATGAACTTACAGGTACATGTTTGAACTAGAATACCTTATTATATGGGGTATGTGCTTATGTGTATATTAATCCTGTAAAAAAATCTACAGAATGGCAAGTGGTACTCGACGTACGAATAGAGAGGGAGAAGGAAATCCTAATAGAACGAATCAAACAATCGGGACAAGGGGAAGAGGTGGAGAACAAGGTAGGGGCAGAACTGGAGGAAGAGTTCAGTCGCAAGGCACCGAATTTGTTACAAGAGACGATTTGGAGGATGGAATGGGAAGACTACAAGCAAATATACAAGCTATGTTCGACCGACCCCGTCATACTGAAACTGAAGTACCAGATCCTACTCTGGAAGACGAGATACCCGTTACACCTATTGTCATACCGGTGCCAAAGAAGTGTGATTATAAGATGTTTCTAAGTTGCAAACCTCCGACTTACTCAGGAGAAAGAGACCCAGTATAAGATGTATCTGATGTGTATTCTACTTTTTCTTGGGAAGAATTCACTATAGCTTTCAAGAGACAGTTTTGTCCTCAAGCAGCAGTTAGACAACTGGAAGAAGAGTTCATGAACCTGCAACAGGGAAGTTTATCGATTCGGGATTATACTGCTTGTTTTCTGGAGAAGTCTCGTTTCGCTGAGTACTACGTTGCCACGGAGGCACTTAAGATGGAAAGGTTTATCTTTGGGTTAAATTCAGAAATCAGAAGTCTAGTGATTGCAAAGGGACCAGATACCTTCTCAGCCGCAGTAGATGCCGCAAAAAATGTGGAACGGGATAAAGGGATAGATGCTAGTGATAAAAGTACTGGAAAAAGAAAATGGGAAGGACCACATTATTATCCAAAGAAGTCCAGATCCAAGAAATTTGTTAGTCGTCCACCTTTCAGACCAGCGAAAAGACCTTGTCCAAAATGCAACCGTATTCATCAAGGAAATTGTCAAGTTGACCCTCGAGTTTGTTACAAGTGTGGAAAGACCGGTCATATTGCTAAAGACTGTTGGGTAACTCGATTTTGTTTCTCATACAATTCTCCTGATCACATTTAGTCTGATTGTCCACGGTGGAGAGTACAGCAGGGTAG
This sequence comes from Saussurea involucrata, assembly GCA_033807775.1. Lineage (NCBI taxonomy): Eukaryota > Viridiplantae > Streptophyta > Magnoliopsida > Asterales > Asteraceae > Saussurea > Saussurea involucrata. The sequence continues at coordinate 1,996 of JAWVWS010000705.1, read as the reverse complement.
TACGTCAGTGAGACCAACGGGTGTTAGTCCGGTAGTACAAAGGCCAAAGCTACCATGAGCAAGGGGTCGTACCTTTCAAATGACAGCGCAAGAAGCGGAGGAAACTCCTGATGTGGTTACAGGTACATTTTTAATAAACTCTACACGTGCTAAAGTCTTATTTGGCTCCGGTGCAAAACGATCATTTGTGTCTCCTTCATTTGCTGCTTATATGCATTTAAAGCCTAAAATGTTAGATCATGCTTTAATGGTAGAAACTGCGAATGATAATCAAGTATCGGTTAGAGAGGTATTTGATAGCTGTGTTATAAATATAGATGGTCGTGAAGTACCTATCCAGTTATTTCCTATGGCTTTAATTGAGTTTGATGTGGTAGTGGGAATGGATTGGTTAGCCGAGCACCAGGCTAGTATTGTTTGCAATAAGAAGTTAATTAATGTTTTATTACCTGAGAGGGGACCGGTAGTGATTTATGGTGATCGTTGAAATCATCAGTCTTGCCTTATATCTATACTATCTTATAAAGCATATAGACTAAAAGTCTTAAAGTCTTAAAGTCTTAAATCTTTTTTTATTTAAAAATTAATTATATTTCTTTTCTTCCTATATTCAAGCATGTTGATTCTGCTTTTTCTATTATTATTTTTATTAAAACTGAAAATTAATTGTTGTAGTTATCTTTTCATATCTCTCTAACAACTTAAACTCAAATCTTTTTTTTTAAATTAATTAAATTCATTTCTTTCTTTATTTAAGCCTGAAAAATATATAATTATTTTGAAAAAAAATATGATTATTCATGTTAGAGAAAAATATATCTATAAAGCATATAGACTAAAAGTCTTAAAGTCTTAAAGTCTTAAATCTTTTTTTATTTAAAAATTAATTATATTTCTTTTCTTCCTATATTCAAGAATGCTGATTCTGTTTTTTCTATTATTATTTTTATTAAAACTGAAAATTAATTGTTGTAGTTATCTTTTCCTATCTCTCTAACAACTTAAACTCAAATCTTTTTTTTTAAATTAATTAAATTAATTTTCTTTCTTTATTTAAGCCTGAAAAATATATAATTATTTTGAAAAAAAATATGATTATTCATGTTAGAGAAAAATATATTAAAATTAAAAATCCAACAAACAGATTATTAAATCATTTATGAAACTTAAGAATTTCGAAAATCGATTTATGAAACATAAAAATCTTGAAGTTTTTGAAAAAATAATTTATAAAACTCAAACAAACTGTTTATGAACATGAAAAAATCGAAAAAACGGTTTATAGAAGTTAAAAAATTCATATAATACACTATAATTTAATAAAAATAATTAATGTGATTACATGAATATAAAAACAATTAATTACGATCACATGATATATTTTCAAAAGTCTTAAAGTCTTAAATCTTTTTTTATTTACAAAATTAATTATATTCATTTTCTTCCTTTATTTAAGCCTGCTGATTCTGCTTTTTTTATTATTTTTAATAAAACTGAAAATTAATTGTTGTAGTTATCTTTTCCTATCTTTCTAACAACTTAAACTCAAATATTTTTTATTTAAAAAATTAATTAAATTCTTTTTCTTCCTTTATTTAAGTCTGTCGATTCTGCTTTTTCTTTTATTATTTTTAATAAAACTGAAAATTAATTGTTGTAGTTATCTTTTCCTATCTTTCTAACAACTTAAACTCACAAAATATTAAAAGAATCAAGCCCTTCTATGGTTACACGTACCAACATATTATCATTATATGTGTTTAAATATAGTTTCATGAATTTTTTGAGAGCCAGATTTATTATTATTGCACCAAAAGTTAGTGAGTTTGATGATTAGTTTTGTGCAATTTGCCAACTATACTGGCTTCAAAATAGTTATGGTAAATACCGTTTGAAAAAGTTTGGTCAGTAAATCGAAGTATCGCTAAAATGTTATGTGTTGTTTGGATGGATTGCGCATACCTTTTTTCTTACATATAGACAAATTTTGCATCCC
>JAWVWS010000704.1:0-25000 GCA_033807775.1 Saussurea involucrata | reverse complement strand
CGGCCACACCATCGCCAACCGTGAACGTAGGTGGCTCTGCCTCTAAGGTAGATGCCTCAACGGGTAATCTAAGTGAGCCCGGAGTTATATTAACCGACTTTGTGTCACAGGGATATCTGGACAACGCCCTAAAGGTTGTCCAAGAGAAACTGACGGAGGAGTTCCGGACCGAGCTCGACAACGTAAAATATCTGCTCAAAGGGAAGGAAAAGCTGGTAGAACCCGAAACCGCACCGATCCCTCCACTGACACCTGCACTACCCATTTACTCGGTGGATACCTTGAAGACCATGCTCCTGGCCCAACTTCTGCAGAATACAAATACCGACTCCTCGACTGAAGCTGATCTTATTTCCGTTCTTCAATCTCAATCATCTGCTCAGTCGTCTTCCGTCAACAACCGAATGGATCAGCTTGACGCGACTCTTAAGGAAGTTAAGCAAGCCCTAACCACTTTATCCGAGAGAGTCGCAACCATGGAAGAAACCTGCAAAAGTCAAGCCGGCGGACTAAAGCGAAGGCAGGATGATCAGGATGATCCTGATCACCGTGAGGGGGAGAACAAAAGACTGCGATTAGCCGAGTCCGCCCCGATCTTTACTGAAACTACAACAACCGTGGTTCAACCGGAACCATCAACTGTGGCAACTACAACTGAAGATGAACCTGAAGCCCAGTTGAGCTTAGTCGAGATGGTCATAGACATGGACATCTATGACGACGAAGACCCGACGGTTAAAAAGCTCGAGGGAGCAACACAGAAATTGGTCACGTATGATACATCAGATAGGCCCGCACTACAACTGATAGATCCAGACTCCGAGATCGACCCCGAGACCGAAAATGCATGGTACAAAAAAGTCGCCAGTGCAATAAATCTCCAGGTAAATCTGATCTTTCCTACTGATGAAGAAGACGACAACGTTGACTATGACCAGTTTTTGCAAAACCTATATAGTACACCCATTCACAGTGCTCAGGCCGCCGAAATTTCTACGATACCCGAAACTTCAACTGCTACAAATCCGACATCTCCTCAACAACCGACAGCTTCTGATCATCCTTCTCCTCAACAGCAACAAATCCGATGGGAGAAGATCATGATCCTCATTCCTCACTTGGAGGAATCTCTGAAGAAGCTATATGTTAACAGGTTACACCCTATCGAGTCTACTTCTGGCTTGGGATTTCCAGCTCCGACCCGGAATACCAAAGCAGTACTTAAACGCCATGAAGCGGTGTCTGCCAGTTAGCCAAGTCCGAACAAAGCACAAGATCACCGAAGTGCTCAATGTTCAAACAGGCCAAATTCTCAAAGTCATGTTTCCAGTATTCACCGTCCGACGAGAAGATGGAAATGAATGGAGATTTTCCGAAGCTGACTTCAAGAACCTCAGACCGTTCGACTTCCAAGCTATACTGAAAGACCTCCGAACCAGAACCATATGACCGCTGCATGTAACCAAAGCACTTGAAGTTGTTCGTCGATTCCTAATTCGGACAATTATGATGTCCTATCTCACAGACTTCCAAATGGCAATCGAGAACAGAGCAAATAAGGTAAACCTGCTGAAACTGAATCTAAAAGCGCCCGAACTGAAGATGTATCCCGAGAACACACTGCTTCTAGAACCGGAATTTAGGATAGTCTACCTCAATGATCAGAAAGAAAAGAGGTTTCTTCGCTTCAGTCAGGTCAACAGATTCTGCGATGGCACACTCCTCAAAGTCAAAGATGCTCTTCGCAACATCATCACTTATGAATCAGAAAATCAAAAGGTTTCGTATGTTCCTAACTCTAATGAGATAACCGTACGAAATGCCTTAGAAGTGATTGAAGATTGCATCGACTACCGCCGAGCCATCCCAATGTTCGAGGTCCACTTTGCGCTCCGAAAGAGATATGTCGAGAACTAACTCGAACTTCAATTCAAAGGGGGAGATTGTTAGGGTCATATTTGGTTGAATAGAAGTTCAAGGTCTAATATGTTACTTTCTATTCTTGAACCTTTAAAAGTGTAAACGGTTCATGGGCTTGTAGCCATGGGCCCATAGTATTTAAAGTTCATTAGCTTAGAAAAATAAGCTAGTTGTCTAATTATACTTTCTTGAACTTATTGTAATACTCTCTCATATTGAAAGTAAATTGGATGACCATTGGAAATCATACTGTTTGCGTTCTTATCTATTGATTTCTATTGCTCGTTGCACTGATCTGGAACTCACAGTGAAGTATGCACTAAGATGATCGTCAGACAGTAGGGTCGATTCAAGGTTGGATCCTAACGCAAGGCACTACGAGTGATAGTCCTAACGCGAGATCTAGGAGTGATTTTAACTAAACTGACAGAACAGTCAAAATAAGAGTACTGCAAACTTACCCGAATAGGAATCCGGATAAAGTTTCCGGATCAGGAAGTAACCGGATCCGGGTTGTGTGAAGTTACCGAATAAGCCAAAGTACCGAATAAAAATCAAACAAACCGGGTAAACTTAGGTTACCGGGAAAAATGAAAGTTACCGAGTGAAAAAAAAAACTTATCGGGAAATAAAGTGACCGAACAGTGAGACTTACCGAAAGAGGCGCAATCCGGATAGGAGATCCGGGAAGCTGAAGTTACCGGATGAAATTCCAACTGGGAACTGTGATTGTCCGGGCACAATAGGAATCCAGATATGTTACCGGATACGTGCCTACCGGACACAATTGGGATCCGGATAGACTTACCGGATACGATGCTACCGGACACAATTGGGAATCCGGATAAACATACCAAATGGATTCGTCCGGATAGTGACGAAATTTAGAAACTTACCCGGAAACAACTGAGAACTTCCGGACACTGCGGCTGCTGGATAAAATCGGATCGAACTTAGATTAGGGTTGCTCGATTTTGCTTCTGAAAAGTTAGTAGATGACCAAAAACAGAAAAACAATTGAACCCTGTCAATTTCTAAGCAAAAAACAAATGATTTTGATGCAAAAAGATGGTAAATTTTAAGAACAGAGACCAAAACTCAAAAACCACAAATTTTGCTTAGAAATCACTCTAACAATCGAATTGGATTCTGAAATTTTGTAGAAACACTAATAGAACTATAATGAAGCGATTGATACGAACAGAATCAAACAATTTTACCCAAATCACTGGAATGAAAAATTCTTATCAAGAACAGTCGACATAAATCTTTCAGAAACTTACCAGATACCTTGAATCGAATTGTCTGTATACTCTGATACCAATTGTGGATCCCAGATTAGTTCAATCGATATGAAATCAGTAAACAATAGCAATAAGAACAGTTGATTTCAATACGTCATCCATCTATTTCATAAACCATTCAGAGAGATATTCAGTATACGGTTACAATAGTTTGAGGATGACTAACCTACAAAATTAGGCTAACACAACTATTTATACCCAGGCTTAAAGCCTAAGGCCCACAGTCCATTAACTAGGCTAAGCCCATTAAAACATTTACAAAATAAACCTTTGAACTTCTATTCAATACAAATTAACCCTAACATAGTCGATCGTTTGACTAAGAGTGCTCACTTCCTAGCTATGTGGGAAACGTTACAAATGGATAAGTTGGCAAAACTATATATTGATGAGGTAGTTTCTAGACATGGTGTACCGTTGTCAATAGTATCAGATTGCGATATCTGGTGATCCGATATCCGGTTTACTTCAAGGTTTTGGGAAGGATTGCATAAGGAACTGGGTACAAGAGTGAACTTGAGCATGACCTACTATGCTCAACCGGATCGGCAGACTGAAAGGAATTTCAGATGATTCAAATGTTGGAGATACGTTAAGATCGTGTGTGATCCACTTTGGTGGAAATTGGGATACCCACCTACCATTAGTGGAATTTTCTTACAACAATAGTTTCCATTCTTGTCTGAAAGCGGCGCCATTTGAAGCATTATATGGGAGAAAGTGTATAACTCCTGTGTGTTGGTTAGAGGCAGGAGAGAAGCAGTTTTCGGGCTGGAAACTGTGCAAGAGACAGCCGACAATGTCAAAGCTATAAGAGAACGCTTGAAAGTAGCGCAAGATCGGCAAAAGAGTTATGCCGACAACAAAAGGTGACCGGTAGAGTTCCAATTGGGAGAGCGTGTGATGCTCAAGGTGTCCCCTTGGAAGGGATTAATCCGATTTGAAAAGCGTAGGAAGTTGAGTCCCTGTTTCCTTGGACCGTTCATTATGACTAAGCGGATTGGACTCCAAGCTAATCAAGTGGAACTTCCGTCGGAAATGAATGGAATACATAACACGTTCCATGTTTGCTACCTTCATAAGTGTTTAGAGGAAGAGGGAAGTGTCATCCCACTCTCAAAAATAAGAGTGGACGAGAGAAACCATTGCATTATAGAGCCCGAGGCAATTTTAGAGAAGAAGTCTAAGAAGCTCCGACACAAGGAGATCACAACGGTCAAAGTGCAATGGAAGCAGCATCGGGGTGCCAACGTGGCATGGGAAATGGAGGAGGATATGAAACGACGATCTCCTCACTTGTTTGTGTAGCTAAGATTTTAAGGACGAAATCATTCCCATGTTGGGTAGGATTGTAAGACCCGAAAATTTAAAGTAGCCTTGTACAATTTTTAATTGGTATTACGGGTTATGAAGTGAAAATTTTCATATAGATTTAATACTTTAACCTTTTAGGCTCGAGGATCGTTCATGTGTTAATTCAGACAAGAAATCGGGGTTCAGCATAGTAAAGGCGACAATGCCCACGACAGTGACAGGAAGTTAAGGTCGCAAGGCAAAGTCGCGAGTGGGGAGGAGCCCATGGTACATGTCAAGCGACAGTGCCTGGCGATAGTGCATGGGGTCACTGTCGCATGTCACTCTCCTGCGGAGTATATCGCAGGATGGTGCGAAGGCGCGACTATGCCAAGGGCATAGATGCACGTCACAATCGCCGGCGAGCTGAGCGAGTATAAAAGGAGGTTCAGCTGGGTTTTAAGCCATTTTTTTGTTTTTAGAAGGTTTCAAGCTACGTTTTTCTATCAAAGAAGTGGTAACTTTCCACCCCCAACTTCTTTCCATCATTACTCTTCTCAACCACCAAAACTTATGATGATTTATGGATGCTGTTAGGTATATTTAAGCTTCAAGTGTAAGGATTCAAGTCTCCACAAGTCTCAAGATGCATCACATCTTCTCAACTAGTTTTCTTGGATTTAGGGTTTGTAGATCCCATTATAGACAAACAATAGAACAAAAAACTCCATATAAAATGTATAGACAAGATGAAATATAATGAACATAATATTCAAGAACTCATCTCATATTCTTTGATTAATAATATGGAGGGAAAAATAGAAGAACACCACACTTGGAATTTAATTGACTCTCATGAGAGGCTCACTTGGTCTATCTGTGAAATGTGTGTTCTCTCCAAGTTTCTCAAATGAAAAATGAACCCTAGATACCTTTATAAAGGGTCCATTTACAAAGAAAAAGGCCTAAGCCCATGCAACAAGCTAAAAGCCCATAAAACAATTTCTTTATAACATATTCATTAAATTATGGGCTAATTTAAGCTAACAGGGTTTTAATCTACAAACCTCCAAGGTGAGTTCATCTAGATTTTAAACTTTATACATGTCAAAACCTTTGTGATTTAACCTTCTAAATATCTCCCTACATATGATTTTATGTGCTAAACTATAACTTAAAACTTATTTTGGAGATTTTAGGGTTTTTGTTGATAAATATGATTGGGAAAGTTGAATATGTTATGCTTAAGAGTTTATTTGTGGTTTTCTACAAGTTGGTTACATTTTCCTCACATTTATGGAGTTTGAGAAATCTAGGTCAAAATTAGAGTTTTGAAACACTTAGAGATTTTGATAAAAGAATTAAGGAAAATGATACCTTACATTGAAATAATGTCTATAATGGTACTTGGTAGATTTCAGGATTTTATGATTAAGTATCATTTTTTGAAGTTAAGATATCATGATGAGAAAGTTTATCTATTGGTATGTTTTGGTACTAAACTTGCCATTATATTTGGAGTTAGTATTATGTACTTTCAACTTGTATTTTTTATTGATTTTAGTGTAATGGATCCATAGGCACTTGAGTCTTTATGTTCAATAATGGGACGATAGTTTCCCTCATTGTAGCATGGAATAGGCATCGGGTCTCATGGTAAGTAAGATGTGGACTAGTATGGTCGGGAATTTTCCCATAAGCAGTAAGGTGTAACTCCAATATGCTTATGTGTTTTCTTGGATTTAGGGATCTCAATGTATAGACCTAGAGGGGTTGAGGTTGAGACTCCACGAGCAATAGACTTAGAGGAGTTGATCTTGATATCCAACATGTTTATAAAATATGTGTTTGGTTTTACTAACATGTCAAGTGGCTCACTTTGTGTTCCATCACTGATGTTGGTAAACAGGTCTCCCCCATCAAGGCAAGAGATATTGTGTAAATATTGAATTCTACCCAAGGTTAAATATTATGGTTTTTCCGCATTACATTCCAATGATTTTATTATAATTATCAAATATAATTGTTTGTTCACACTATGTATTAGCCTAACACTTTTTCTTAAATAACATGCCTTACACTTTTTCTTAAAATGACATGTATATCAGGTCATTCCAGCAGTGGGACTCCTCGGGTTTGAGCGAAGGGTCGAGAAGTGGTAAATAGTATTTTTGGTGGAGTACTTAGAGGCGTACACTTTTGGTTGAAACTGGTATACTTTTGGAGAAGAGATAGAGTCTCCTGTTTATAATCTAAGTCATTGTGGTTTAGATTAGTAGGTTGTCTAATGTATCTTTTCATAATTAGTTTTGTAAACGTTGTACTATTTCCCCGTTTAGGGTGATTTACTCATTTATAGAATGTCAGTTTGCGCATTTATTCAGGTTTAAATTTACTTTTTTTAGGGTGTTAGAGCTTCGGTGGTGGTGAATGGTGGTTTAGATGGTTTCGATGGTGGTGGATAGGGTCTGAATTGAACCCCCTTACCGTCGACACCTCGTGTCCTTCCTCCCTCGGTTCCAGCCTCTCCGGTTGGCTCCTTTCTTCGGCCACTAACCAAATGCACGACCATTCCTTGAATTTGGTCTCGTTCTTGCTGCAACATATGACCACAATCAACACCCTCAAACACTTCATCTTCCCAAGAAGCTCATCCCTATCCCACTTCTTTCTCCATCCACCCCAACTCTTCCCCATATGTTCTTCCTCAAAACCTATCATCGATGAACCCCCTCCGGTGAACCCCTCTTCTGTCTCATCGTTCTCTATAGGTAAATCGAATCCTTTTGCCGGTAGGATACAAGATTTAGAATTTGTTTCAAATTTGCAGCGTTTTGATTTTTGTTTGAATTTGGTTTTTCAATTAGGTTTTTTTTGGTTTGAATCTTAGTTTTCAAATATGGGGTGCCGGAGAAGACGACCGGAGGAGGGATGCCAGTGAAATTAACCGGAGGAGAGATCAAGGGTGAAGGGCCTATCCATTTTAGACTACATTATATATATATATATATATAGAGAGAGAGAGAGAGAGAGAGACGGGTTCAAACGAGAACAGTACCTATTTAAAAGAACACGGGAACGAACAAAATCATTCGTGATTTTACATTAACGCACGAAAAAAGGACTTTTGGTCGCGGCTTCAGGTTTGTATGGCTTTTTTGCGCATTAATGTAAAATCACTAATGATTTTATTCGTTCTTGTGTTCTTTTAAATAGTTACTGTAAGACCCCAAAAATCGGGGTAAATTTAAGCCGGAAATTTTCGCGGAATAAGAAAGTTAATAAGGACAAATAATTCCCAAGAGTTCACTAGCAAGGCATTTTTAACAAGTCAACAAAGAGATACAATATCAACAACCTACTAATCTAAACTAAGATTGCTTAGATTATAAACGGGTGTTGTTATCTCAATTCCAAAAATGCTCGGCTATAGACAACATACGTCGTTGCTCTCTTGCACCAAAAATGTTATCCCTCTTCACAAAGCTTCCCTCAACCCCGGGAAGTCCCACCGCTAGGAAGGCCTGCTAAACACAACATCACAAGAAGAAGAAGTGTTAGCCTAAAGCCTAGCAAGAACTGTAATTGATAATTGATAATTGACAATAGGCAAGCAAATATTAGAATGATGTTCCATCTGTTACCAATTAGCCGTCCATTAAAATAATTGTTCATTTACGACATCAACCCAAACTGGGTCTTTAGTCACCCTCGGACGTCAACCCAAACCGGTTCTTTAGTCCGTTAAGGCATCAACCCAAACTGGATCTTTAGCCTTTAGAGACATCAACCCAAACCGGGTCTTTAGTCTAGTAACGTCAATCCAAACCGGATCTTTAGTCATCGGAGACATCAATCCAAACCAGATCTTTAGTCTAGCGACATCAATCCAAACCGGATCTCTAGTCGTGTGACATCAATCCAAACCGGATCTCTAGTCGTGTGACATCAATCCAAACCGGATCTTTAGTCAAGAAGCATCAATCTAAACCGGATCTTTATCCCCAAACTCCCAATTAGGGAAGGTCCAATATCATCACAAACAATAAGATAACTCCACATAGCTTAGACTCATTCACCAGACCATCTCAAGTTATTAGACTTCAAATTCACAAATATCATTTTGAGAAGTTATATTCACATAGGAAACCCTTAATCATCATTCTTTCCCAAAAATACCTTTTGTGTCAAAACTCTAGATATTGACCTAACGATGCTCAAATTCATAGAAATGAAGGAAACGTGTTCTTACTCAAGAACACCCTAATACTTCATCAAATAATACAATTTCACCTCTTGTCATCATCTTTGACAAGCTCAAACCCTAAACTTTCCATAAATGGAAAGTTAGGTCATATATCACAAAACTAAGAAAATAGCAAGTAATATAGATAAATACCAAGAAAACCTTAGATAATAAAACACTTATGAGTTTAGTGGGTTAGAAGAACTCACCTTAGTGGTTTTCAAAGAAAACTAAAACCTTAGGAGTGTAGAGGAGAGAGCTTGGACTCTAGAACACTTGAAAACATCCTACCAACACAAGTAAGATAGAGGGAAAACCCACATTAGTGATCTAAACATCACATTAAATGAAGTGAGAGGTTTTTGGGAAGAAGTCTCACCAACAATGCAGCCAAAATCGCCCCCAAAGCTTCAACAATCTGATTTTTGCCCTAAAAATCGCGACTGCCCCTTTTTATACCCAAAACCCCGCTCGACGACCTTGCCCGGCGATGACATATGTCACTCTCGTCGACATAATCGCCCGTGTCCCGATTGGCCGCGGTACAATTCTCGTGGAAGTGACACGCGATAGTGACCCGTGGCACTCTCACCGGGCACTATTGTCGATAATGTACCGAGAGTTTTTTCCTCTCTCACGACCTTGACCCGCGATTGTGCCCTTGTGGCACTGTCGCGTGGTACAGTCGCCGTACGGGTACGAGTCTCGATTTTTCGTCCGAAGTTCCTTCTCATCTCGCTTTGAGTCCGATACAATAAAATAGGTGAATCCTATTAAAATCAAAATGTTTGTTACACCCAAATTGCGCACAGCAAAAGAAACCAAACTCCCGAAATTTCTGGGTCTTACAGTTATTGTTCTCGTTTGATCCTCCCTCTATGTAATATATATATATAGGCCATGGATATTTTGCAAACCATGCAAACCTATTTATAGCCATTGGATTGTTTAGATTAAGATTTCTTTTTTTTAATTAATCAATAAACGATAAGGGTAGTTTAGGTAGTAGTAAAATATATTATTTATTAATTAAATTAAAAAATAATCCAGTTGCATGTTTTTAGGGATTACCTTAAAAATTTTAAATAAATTTATTATGGAAGTTATCTTCTTTGTTTCCATCTTCAAGAAACATTCTCTTTTCTTAATTTTTTTGCAAAAACGATTTAGTTTGGTGGTTTTATCATCAAAGATTTCTGGGTTTTTTAAATATCTGTTCTATTTGTTTACCCATGGAGAACGGTGATAAACATCAAGGTTTTGGACAAGGTTTCTGCGATAACAATATAATGTTTGGTTTGATATATGGGTTTTTGGGTGTTGTTGCTTCGGATGTACATCAATTGAACAACAATATTTCCACAGTGAATGTCAATATCGAAGATGGTTTCATGTTTTCCCGACTAGAGCGGTGAAGCAACCATGAACGATGGTGTCGGACGTGATTCGTTTTTGGATCGTTTTATCTGGGTTTGCTGTTATTATGAAGATGATGAAGACGACGATGAAGACGACGATGAAGACGACGATGAAGACGATGAAGAAGACGATGAAGACGACTGAAGACGATGAAGAAGACGATGAACAAGATGATGAAGAATACTAATCAGGTTGTGAATCTGTGTTCATTAAACCTTGTGAGATTTGTGTTCATGCAACAATATTCATTTGGTTTTGATGAAACAACTGAAAACAGAGTGTTAACTGTTATCCATGTCATGAAAAACACATTCAACCATGAATGAAAAATCATCACTAAATTTGATTATGTGTTGATGCAATGATAAACAGTATACGAAATTAACATAGGATGTTCTAAAAACCATTGATGCACTAAATGAAATCAATATTATTAGACATATACAAAGAAGTTAAAAAACCAGCATCAATAAATGAAAATTGATTCATTGTATGATTTTATAAACTTTCCATGAATCAATCAACATGATATATTACAAAATCATCATACTCATATTTTGGTGATGGACAGTGTAAGCTGCAATATATATATATATATATATATATATATATATATATATATATATGAACACAAAACTGATGATAATACTATTGTAGATAAAAGGAAAATATTGCAACATCCAAAGTTAATTTGGTGGTCATAAACTTAATTTCTATAATTGGAATAATTCCAATATATAGCATACTGGAATAAGGTGAATGGCATGCATTAAAACCCAGTCAGTTTATTAGGGATAGGATTAAAATTAATCCATGATCCCATGTTTAACGGGAGTATGATGTTGAGGAAGTTTCAATTTTAACCCTGAATTGGACGGTTTTAATTAACTTAATTCATTAAATATATTTTAGTAATTGGAAATTAGGTATAATTAATAATGACCATTGATTTGAAAATGTAGGGGTAAGATCATGGTTGCATAGTTTGGTACCTTTTATTGGTTTGTAAAATAAACCACCCCTATATATATAAAGAGTAAGTTCCGTTTTTGGTCCCTGTAATTTACAGATTTGTTATTAATTAAAGAAAATAAATAAAAGTGAAAAAGACTAAAATACCCCTCAACTAACGGGATTTTTTAACAGTCGTTAGTGCCAGGGACCAAATCCCGACCAATTTGCATACTACAATGTTTAAATACTAGGGACCAAATGTGTTATAGACAATAAACCTCAAGGACCAAATGTGTTTACTCGGTATATATAGTTATCAAAAATCAAATATAACATTTTTAAATATGTTTATGTAACTTACATAAAAATTAAAGCTATACTTATTTGTTTCATAGATAATAAAAATGTGTCAAATGATTTTAATAAAATATTTAATTTAATCATCAATTAAATTTTACGAAAATTAATTAATTAATTACGATGTGTGAGTGATAGCAGAATTCGTATGGTTCCATAAAGTAGCTACCTGTGTTGCCATGGTGGCAGTGCAAGTGCACATTCAACACTATGATCGTCATAAATAATAAAGTGGTAAGATACCAAATCGTTTCCATAGGGATTGGACAACTAAGAATCATAGATATTCATGAACTTCTAGTGTTGGTTTTAAGTTTTGAGAATAACATCAATATTTGTGGGAGTTTATTTATGCTAAATAACGATTAAAATGAAAAAGTAGTTAATAGAAGAGGGTATGTGTCCAAGCATTATCTAAGACGTCTATAGTAACATTATGGTCAGAAACAAGTGTCATATTATCTCAAAAAACTGAATTTACACAGAGAGTGATCACTTGTCCCATAGGCCATACAGTTAGCATTATTGCCAACTCAAGACTTGCCGATTTAACTAAGTAGATCTCTATGTTTCTTAGCTCCACCATTATGGAAATAATGCCAAATATCTAGAACACCTACATCGACGGACATTTCAACCTTAATTTAATCATGCAAAAACTCGTATTTCAACGTGGTTATAAAAGACTCTCTCAGATCTTTTTGCATCATTCAAACCGTATTTTCGGATGTGTCCATATCCTGGTCTAAAATATAGTATTTAACACTTACAATTGATCGACTTGTCTATGCTTGAGTTAAAGTCCGACTCAAGTGACCAAGTCTAAGAGTTACCAACGATGCCAACACCCAAGTGTTGCCTACTTTTTAGATTTGGCTAACACCCATACCTAATAGGTGTTTAGATCATAATAAAAGGAAAATATATGGTAGAAGAAGAATACATAAAAACTTCTTGCATAAATGAAATTCTAAACTATCACCATTTGTGTAGCCACAATGGGGAAGACGTTACAAGAAATGTAAATATACAAGGAAATCAAATGTAACTAAAACAAATAATTTTAGAGAATCTGAAGTAAATATTTAAGCTCCAAATATGGATGTTTCTCCTGGAAGTGATTATCCTCAAATTGTACCTGTTTGGGTAAAAAATTTATAAGCCCAACGGTCGAAGATATTATCCCCGGGCAATCATAATGACTTCAGTCGAATGAACGAACTCCCCAACCAAGATATCCTCGTCCTATGATTCTCCGATCGACTAAGAGTCAATTTCTTACGAAAAACCATTAGCTCTTTATTGTGTATTTATTGCAGGTCTCACATTAATAGAAGAATTAATATCAATCAGTGTTCAAAGTATAACTGGCAATCGACATCATGACAAAACCGTTTTTTGTCATTAACACACATAATGAAGACAAAAGGTATGATTTTTTAAGGATAGTTACAAAAAGAAAACCATAAAAAAAACCTCAAGGGAATTCGAAAAGACACAAAAACTACAATCCAAAAACAGGAACAACAAGAACAACAATTACAATCTAATCTCAAGAATCGCTCTGAAATAATTTCAACTGCTCGCACGACATTTTGTCACGATTGTCCACAATTCATCAGTCTATTATAGTTTATTTACGTTTATCCATGTTCTGTAATAGCAATCGTTATTATTAAAGGCAGCGCCCCTAATTGAAGCCCATAGTATATCGACGATTCCTACGATCTTCCACGGTTTTACCCTCGATGGGGTTTACTGCATCATCGACATCATTGTCTTGATTATATTTCCTTTATTATTTTTCTTATTTATTTCGAAGCATCGTATATAGTTTATTAGGCTCCGCAATTTAAACCTTAGATTGTCTTTGGTGCGATTTTTGGCAGGAACAATGGAGTCCTAGAATTGGGCTCAACTAAGGATTCTCCTTCAAAATAAACAAGTTATTTTGAACTAACAAACTTGTTAGTATGTCTTTTGCGGGTTCTGATCAATCTCTTATTGCAAGTCTTCAAGCGAAATTTAGTGTTGCCCACCCGCAGATTAGTCGGCTGAGTGGTCGATAACCCAAGTAGCCTTCAAAATTCACAAAGGACTATGGAAAATCCCTCGAACATTGCAGGATCCTTGATCTCACGACATTTACTTCACACCTCTTTGAATCTTCCACCTTACACTAGTCCACATTTCTTGAACACTACATCTTTAGTGTCCTAACCTCGAACATTGCAGGATCTTATGTTCCTGCCAAACTAAAAAAAATTCCCTCGACCCAGTAACCTTATGTCTTTGATATCCATAACTGCCTTTCCGACGACATCTATATTGACCACTCCCAATATCCCTTTTGATGTCTCAGGAAATCAGGACACACATAATCATCCTTAAGAAATGGATTTCATGCTACCATTAGGCTCAGCGCCCCATGCTTAGGATTCACTCTTCTAATCATGTCTATGCCTATATGACCATATGTTTAACTTGAAGAGGATATGGCCGCACGATGCTTCAAAATGTTATAAGAGAAAAATGCAAAAGTTTTATCCATGCTATCCTAACTTCCTATTCCTGTTGACGTGGAACTCCCCCCCCCCCCCCCCCCTAAGAGATTCCAAGCCTCACCTTTTGCCGACCATATAGCCTTGGTCGACATCCCCAAGAAATATAATATTTCAGCGTTCAATCCGAAATATTCTAGGGCCTCTGATCCTAATGAACACGTCAAGCAATTGATGTGGACCGCTTCAATCCCACATAATTATTGGAGTATGCACGTGTAGGCTTTCGATCCTCCTTAACAAAAGCTACACTTCAATGGATTATTAATCTGAAATCACGATCGGTTAACTCATTTGATTTCCAAAAATTTATGAGTAGTCGTAAAATGGAGAAACTGATCAGCGATCTATATTATGTCAGTCAAAAGAGTGGAGAATTTGTGAGCAATTATTTTAATCTTTTCAATTCTAGAATGAACAGTATTTGTAATTTTGATATTTGAACAACAATAGAAGCATACAAGAGCGATCTAGCAAAAGAGTTAGAGTTATATATGGATCTAACCAAGTATCCTACAAAAACCTTTGAAGAAGTTAGAGCAAGAAAGCTCGCTCACATGAGAGTCAATGATGATTTAATCTTTCAAAAAAGCACATCAGGACAAGCCCTTAAGAATCAGACGACTAGACTTCAACGCGAAGAATCATCCTCGACAAGACCAACCACGTCATATTTTCAACGGCAGGTATGATAAAAATAAATATTTTCCCTCACATCCTAAAACCTCCGACTATTGATTCAAAGGAACTCACAAGGAGTTGGTCCAAGATTTGAAATTCTTAAAGGAACCACAAGATGGCCTAAAAAGAGCGACACACCCAATGCTCAAAACGATAAGACAAAGTGGTGGAATTTTCATGACGATCATAGTCATTCCACTAATAATTACGTTGCTCTTAGAAAAGAGATCGTGTGCCTTATCCAAAAAGGCCATCTAAAGAATTTTTTTATAAAATAAGTTCACCTTTCCCCATTCATACTAAGGTTGTTAATTGCATTACTGGTCGTTCTGGTATATGTGGACTAACCTATTTTGCAGATAAAAGACATATTGGATAAGTTCCAGACAAGTCATTTGTTTTTAGGGTTAGTCGGTTGGAAACCGGAATGTCGCTCGAAGCGATGTCGATCTCATTCGACCAAGAAGACATATGTGACCCTTGGAAACAACATCATGATGGATTAATGATACAACTAAAAATCAACAATTTTTCCACAAAGAGGGTCCTGGTTAACGGAAGCAGCTCGGTGAATACCACTTTTCTTCAAACCCTGAAGAATATGGATATTTCGGATGGTGAAATTATTGGTCGATCCACGATCCTCGTCGGGTTTAATGGAAATGCCATTAATACCCTTGGAGAAATAACTCTTCTTATATTTGCCAAAGGGTAAAAACCCAAGTTCAACGTCGTCGAGTGCCCTTCTACTTATAATGTTATACTAGGGCGGCCATGGATTCATGACACGAAGGTCGTTCCCTCAACATATCATTAAACCCTCAAATTCCCGACTCACTTGGGAATTCAAGAAATCAAGAGTGAGTGGAAGACCACTAGAGAATGCTAAAAAAATAATGAAACCACAGAAGAAAGTCATCTAGCAATTACAACTACAGGCATGCCAGAATAAAGTCGATGATTTACAATTGCAAGAAGTTATCCTTGATCTTTGTAAACCTGCTTAAATCGTGCTAGTGGGGGAATCTCAAGATCCTTCCATAAAAGATCCACTCATAGATTTTCTACGATCTAACTCTGATTGCTTTGCTTAGAAGAATGAAGATATGGTCAGACTAACCCCGATATTATATCTTATAAGCCCAACTTCGACCCGAGTTTTAATCCCGTTTAGCATAGCGTCAGAATTTTGCTCTAGAGTGCAATCAAGTTATCAACAACGTGTGGATAATTTACTAAGGACCAATTTTTTTTGCGAATTCAAGTATCCAGATTGGCTTGCAAATGTCGTGATCGTACAAAATAAAAATGGGAAATGAAGAGTTTGCTTAGATTTCACCTATTTCAACAAAACATGTCCAAAATATCTTTTCCCTTTACCCCATATAGACGTTATAGTTGACGCAACTGCTGGACATGAACTTTTAACGTTCATGGACGCTTATTCTACTTATAACCAGATACCAATGTTCTAAAAAACTCGCCTTGGTGCCGCCATGGCGTGCCATGGCACCAAGGCTTGGCCTTGCCGCCACGTTAACCCCCTTGGCGTGGATACAAGGTGTCGAACTCGTTATGGCACGCCGTGGCACACCATGGCCCGCCATGGCGCGTTATAACATTACAAATCTGTACTTTCGATTCTTCAAATATATGCACTTCGAAATTCGATTAGAATTTGTCCATTACTATATATTAGAATTTAGAAATTCTTTTGTTTATCATTTTATATGAAGTTAAATTGTTAATAAATTAATCATTATTGTTCAAGACATTGACATAAACACACACACACACACACACGTTTATATACATAATATTATATGTAAATTTGCCGCCTTAAGTCACGCCTTGGAAAACGCCATGGCCTCGCCGTAACTCGTAAGCCTTGAGGCTTGACCTCGCCGCCACTCCACGCCTCACGTCATTTAGAACCTTGCCAGATACTAATGTATCCTAGTGACCCAAAAACAACATTCAAGACCGACAAAGGAATTTATTGCTATAAAGTAATGTCGTGTAGATTAAAATATGCAGGTTCGACGTATCATTGACTTGTCAACTGAATGTTCAAGGATCATCTTGGGAAAAAAATAGAAGTCTATATCAATGATATGCTAGTGAAATTCAAAAAACCAGCAGATCACATAGACCACCTACGGCAGTCGTTCGACGTCCTACGTGAATACAAGATGAAGTTAAACCGGACCAAATGTTCTTTTGACGTCCACACACGTAATTTCCTTGGACATATGGTCACACGCATAGGTATCGAAGCAAATCCAGAACAGATAAAGGCGATCATTAACATTCAATCACCCAAAATTATAAAAAAGGTACATCGCCTCACGCAATGTGTAGCAGCACTAGATCCTCTGCAAATTTCACTTATTTTACAATGTATTGTGAAAAAATAAAGGATTTGAATGAACGGACGATCATGACACTGTCTTGCAAAATTTGAAAAGATACATGTCGTCCTCTCCTTTATCATGAAAACCAAAAGTCAGAGAAACCATGCAAATATATTTGGTTGTCAGTCCAAACTCAGTTAGTGTCGTCTTGACTCGAGAGGATGAAAAACAACTCTTGATTTACTACGTAAGTAAATCTTTCTTGGACGTTGAAAAGCGATAATTATCCATGGAAAAACTCCTCTTGTCACTAGTAATGGCAACAAAGAAACTTCAACATTATTTCAAGAATCATCCGATAATCATGGTTAGTAACTATCCTTTAAATTAGGTCGTGACAAAACCTGAGTTGACATGTCAACTACCAAAATGGAACATTTACCTGAGTAGATATGACATTAGATTCCAATGACGACCATAAAATCCCAAGCCTTGGTCAATTTTATCGCCGACTTCAGCCCAGAGCTTGAAAGTGTAATTAACCTAGACGAGACGCTAGTAGCGACGGCCGGCAACGACTGGACCCTCTATGTCGACAGATCGTCCAACTTTAGAGGCGTCGAGCTTCGTGTTTTCTTAAAGTCGCCATGCGACTTCAAGGTCACCAACAATGAAGTTGAATACAAAGTCGTGATCTTGGAATGAAAATGGTTAAAGATTTTGGACTGACTGAGGATCCAGTACTACCTACATTAGAAGCAAAAAGTCTAAGAGTTAGCAACGATGGCAACACCCAAGTGTTGTCTACATCTTAGATTTGTCTCACCCCCTCACCCAAGGAGGTGTTTAACTCATAATGAAGAAAAAGGCATGGTAGAAGAAGTTTACATAAAATTACTTGCATAAACGAAATACTAAATTGTCACCACTTGTGTCGCTATAGTGGTGATGATGTACAAGAATTAGAAAATATAAGGAAATTAAATACAACTGAAATTAAGAATTTAAGGTAGCGTTTGGTACGCAGACTGGATGGGACGGGACGGAACTGGACGGGACGGGACGGGACTGGACTGGAGGAGATAATTTTAATCTAGGTTACGTTGGAAAAAATGGGTATTTTAGTAATCTTATGTTTTAGTCCCATGTTGTTCCACTTATTTTGGTGGAACAAAAAATCTTAAGTTTTGTCCCATGAAAACTTGTTTTTGTCCCATGTTGTCCCATCTGATTTTTGTCCCATGGCATACCAAACATGGGACTATTTTTTTTGTCCCATCCCGTCTCATCCCATCCCATCCAGTCTGCGTACCAAACGCACCCTAAGAGAATGAGAAGTAAATGCTCAAGTTCCATATCTAAGTTTTCCTCCTAGAAGTGATGGTCCTCAAATGGTACCCCGAAGGATTCTTATATAGCGAGTTTGAAGAGAAAAAAGTTTGATGGGACAAATCCTTAAAAGCTCCTTTTTGACGGAGTGCTGAAGCTTCTCTTGACTTTTCCAATTGTCTTTTTCCTCCATTATTTCTGTTAAAGCTCAATATTCTATTTTCTTGGCCTTAAACATCTGATTTCCATAAATGTTCAATGTTTATCCAAGAACAGTTTGCGCCACTTTGTTGCCCAAAAAGTTAGAAAACCCGAGTTTTGTATCCCTAGGATTTCATCACCATGTTAGAACAAATCAGACCAAAAGAAGGAAGTTGTAGGCAAAATGGGTAAGAATGTGGAAAAAATAAAGACGAAAAGAGAAAGAATAACTCTTAGAAATCGATATTTATCAGTAAGGTTGGCCAACTTTATTTTTATTCATAGTATATGTAATAGTTATTTAAAGATAATAACTTAATGTTGATTTTTCTAAAAAAAATAACAAATTTAAAGTTTACAGTATATATATATATATATATCAATAAATTTTAAATTATTTTAATAAACATATTACATTCTTTCATTTTTTTTACCATCTTATTTGTATTAATTAACATATTATTATAAAATTATTTTGTAATTTATATTATAAAATATTGTAACTGACTATATTTTTTCAATTTTTTTGTCACTTTACACATGCTTATCAGCTAGTTTTTGTCAAATATAACATGTTCATTAGTTAGTTTATTAGCTATCAGTTAGCTTATCAGTCATTACCTGTTTATTAATTAGTTTGGTGAACATTGCCTTGATATACTTAATTTTTTTCTTATGTTACTAACGGTAGGAAAGAGGTGTGAGGAGAGATGAGGGTCGAGAAAAATGATTTGTAAAATACCGACAGTGTTCGATCTTTAAAATTTTAATTCAAAATTGCTAAAAATACTTTTCTAGTTTAACTTTTTTTTAATTTAATATAATATATGGTTTATATTAGATCTCATTAATCTAATAAATTGCAAAGACTTAAAAAAAGGCCCCACACGTTATATTTATTTTATTTGACGTTCGGTTCAAAAACATTGTTTATTTTATGTGAAAACTATTTATCGTATAAAATAATTTTCTCCTTAAATATATTAAAGACGAATGATCATGTGAGAAAAAGATGAGAAGCATAAGGATTTGCATATTTGGTCACTTTTAATCTCAAAACAACCCATGAATTATGCTATAAAAGAGAATTGATCGTGCGTATCTTGGTGCATCTTATTAGTGTTGATCTTCAATTATGATTGATCCAATAGTGAAAATCCCTTCTTGACCTTCTTTCCGTAACTTTCATTCGCACCAAAACCAACTCATATATTAAATATTGGTTTTAATTACATATTTTAAACAAATTTCTCTCCAAAATAATGTGCAGAGAAACATTCATATAGTTTCTGTCATTTTTTCATTCTCTCTTTTAGCACTTGTATTTTAAGGTAGTATTTGGTATGCATACATGATTGGACATGACAGAACATGACAAAAAAGTAGGACAGGACAAGTGTTTGTCTGGCGTTTGGCACGACTATGACTGGATAGGACAGGACTAGACAAGTTGCCCCTAAAAGTTGTCTAGTGATTTTATGTATCATATAATAGTTATATAAATGACACAAATAAAGTATATATTTATATAAGCATTTTTAGGTTTTACATAATTTTCATATATAAAAATAATAATACGAAACTTGAGTGAAGAATTTGAAATAATTTATGGTAGTTCAAAAAGGCCCGATTCATACAAAGGAAATACTACGTTTGATTCAATTTGGAAGATCTTCTATGAATTGACAGAGGCATGGTTACAACGACCAGTAGAGGTAAAGGCGATGGGTGGTTTGCGAACAATAGTGGTGGTGGAGGGTGTGATGGTAGACAGTGGTGGTGATAGTGAGGTTTCAACGATGGTAGTGGTGGTGGCAATGGACGATGATTATAAATGAGGAAAAGGTGGAGGTGGCTGACGGTGGTCGGCGGTGGCTAATGGTGACTGTCGATGTTGGTGGCGGTTATCGGTGCAGGTGATCGATGATGGTAGTGGTGGTGGCGACAGGCGGTGGTTGTGGAGATGGTGGAAGAGGTTTTTGTAGTGAAGGAAGAGGTGCTAGTGGCCGACAGTGGTTGACAGTGGCTACTGTGGTCGTCGATGGTGGTGGCAACGATGAGTGGTAGTGATCCGTGGAGGTGGTCGACGACTGTAGTGGTGGTGGCGATGGGTGATAGTTGTGGATGTGGAGGAGGTTGTTGTATTGGAGTAAGAGGTGGAGTTGGCCGACGGTGGTTGACGATGGTTACCGATGGCCGACAATGGTGGTGGCGACGGCGATGGGTGGTGATGACCACAAAAACAAATATCATATTAGGGTTATATATCAAACGAGGGTAAATCGATAATTTTTAGTTTATGTCTCACTTTGTTCCATGTTGTTCTACCTATTTTGGTGGAACAAGGAAAAACCTTTTTATCCCATCACGTCCCACTCTGTCCTAATCTTTGTCTATGTCCCATGTCGCATTGAAGGTGGGACATTGAGCTTTTGTCTTTTCCAATGTCACACCAAATGTGGGTAGTGAGTTTTGTCTCATCATGTACTATATTGTCCCATGTATCAAACACAATCTAAAAGGATAAAATATGTTTATTAGAAAAATATCTTGTCCATTTCTATAACTTAATTTCCTTAATATATAAAATAATATTCTTTTTCTATGAAAAATTCTTATTCTATCTATTTTCAACTGGTAAAGTTTTAAATAAGATCTTAGCATTCATCGTATTCTTTTATCAATGAATTGTTTTTATTTGTTATTTGATCTCAAATTTATTACATGAATCTTACTTATGAGTTATGACTATATGGTGTTGCAAAATCGTGTGAAAAGTTGAGATTAGCGTGAGAAATATAAGAAATGGATTTGAACTGTTGATAATTTTTAATCTCATGTTCTCTCATGAATTACACTTTAGAAACAAATTGATCTGGTAATCTCGATGCCCCCTACTCGTTGCCCAGAGTCTTGAATTTCCATGTATTTAGTCAAATACGCGCATCTTATCCCGATGCATCTCATTCTAATATGCATCTATTTTTCATAACTAGTTCTCACGTTTCTATTGTAAACCCTAACTTTTTATCGAATACCCAACCATATATGATTTAATACAAATCATTCTTATAATTATAATACTTACCATGCATTTCATATGATTTTTGAAATTATATTTAATATCAAAAAAGAAAAACAGTTAATAAAAATTTTAATATTAAAAAGAGAATAAAATTTAAGATATGCGTGATTTTAGAATAAAGTGAGCTTGAAAACAACGCCTTCATTCCTATCCATATATTTTAGTTTCATTCCAAAAATTTACCCAAAAGTAAGCATTCATTTCTTGTGGGTCCCTCAATATCCAGAAACACACCTTCAAATCTTCAATGGTCTACACAAACACATTGCATTGGGGTCATACTTGTCTTTGTCTTCCATCATGCCCACAAATAGTAGCAAAACCAAACAAGTAATGTTTAAATCTACTTATATGTTTGTGATTATTTAGAGATTTATTTTAAATTATGGTTGAAACTTACAGTTATAACTTGTTATAGGACAGGTCGGGACGAATCAAATGGTCTTTAACCTAGCGATATTGAAGTCTTTGACCTCTTAGGAGGTTAGGGGTTCAAACCTCACCAAAGAATTTTTTGTTTTTTGAACGGCAGTAGAACACATACACACGTTCCCGGGGTATCCGGGCTCCCACTTAAGGGTGTCACCCGACTAATCCCCAAAGATGAGGATGGTGTGTGAGTTTATGTTAAATTTGACGTATATAAATATTATAATACTTCAAAAAAAAGTTTGGACGAAACCCAAGGATCATCTATTCCCCAACAAAAATTAGTAGCAACATTTGAAAAAGAAAATGTATTTTATTTTCGAAAACGATAAATAATTGACCTTTCTCTTAGTCAAACCATGTTGACACTTCGGTCACACTGGGTTGACTTTCAATCAAACCATAATTTTACGAACTTTTAATCCACCTTAAGGCGCACTTACTTGGATAAATTTCTGGATTCGCTGCTATTTTGAAATCATATAAAATGTGATATCTTAAGAATGAGAACTCTGGATCCCTTTGGAATAACTAATAACTCTATGTGGCTTTCAAGAAAGAAAAGAATGTAACGTTGCATTCAATATCTCTTGGTTTCCTTGTTTAATTCCAATGACATTGTCAAAGTTTATTTAAACTTAATCTTGTTGGTTAACTCTACTGGCATTAAGTCTTGAGCATCTGGGGATTCTCCTCATAGATCATCGGTTCGACCGTTCGAGTTGTGCAAGACCACTGGAGATTTTTCTGGTTGTTCTTCAAGACCCGTACGATCAGTCAAGGTATGTTTAAACTTCGTACGTTTTAATTATCAACCCTCTCTTTTGATAATTGTATAGTTGACAATGGGTGTTACTCACAAGGTAAATAGAAAATTTAAAAACAGTTGTCACATAAATTCGACACTAATACCACAATGAGTTGTTTGTTTATAGTTTAATGGATAATCGAGAAATTTTAAACGGGTGTTTGTATACAACTTAATGATAAAGCCATTAAGTTGATTCAACTTAATTTGGTCAGCCATCCCTCCTTCTGCTTGATGCATTTAGCTACTTGTATTTCTAGAAAACCCCTTTGCCCTGAACAATCATCTCGTCATATCTCTCATCATGTTCGTTCCCTCGACCAAAGCAAATCGTCAAAATGATCACCAGGGACAAAAGCAAAGTCGAGAAGAGCAATGCAAGGACAATGGGAACATAAAATGGTGGACGTCAGGATCATTCAGAAGCTCTAACGATGGACAAGCTTCGATGAGCTTGTTCTATGTTTCGAGGATGGCAAAAAGCGACATTCGAAGTAGAGATTGCCAAATGGACCGGCCCGGCCAGGAACCTACCCAATTATTTATTTAAATATTATTTATAAAATTATTTTTAAGTATATTTGAAATTTATTTATAAATGTATTTGAATGAAGGAGTAAAATGTATATTTAAGTGTATTTTATTATGTGTATTATAATATAAAAACGTATTTTTCAGTGCATTCGGTTGACCCAAATTAAATATTCTATAACAAAAATTTGGTTTTTTATGTACTTGATTGATACAGTTATAATAAAAAACGCATTTGTTAGTGTATTTAATCAACCAAATTTTTGAAAAAAAAAATTCTTATATGTTAAAAATCAATTTTAAAAAAATTAAGTGGGACCGATTTAGGCCTAGCCAGGGAACCGAGACAGATTCCTGTAACTGGGTCTCATACACCTTAAGTAGACCTTCATATTTGGATCGAGATCAGAACCGGTTACAAGATCACTATTTAAAATCGGGACTGATTTTTGACCACCTCTAATTCAGAGTAGGAGGACATGATTGAAGATGATCCAAAAGTGACGCAAAATTTGTCCACACGTCTAAATAATCTGACTTAATCCATACAAAGCTTAATAAATAAATAAATAACAGAAGCAATCCCTATCATAGAATTATCTTGCCATATAAAAAGTGTTCAACAAACATTTAAGTTCAAATTTTCCACTATTACCCCCTACATGATAATCCCTTGAACACTATAAAACACAAACCTTAGGTCCCATTTTTTGTACAAGTTCTACAAATCAAATTAAACGGAAACAAACCAAGCATATCTGGCTCGTAAATAAGATTTAGAAGTGAGTGAGTTATACGTAGCTTTAATTTCTTACCCAAGGAAGTAGAGTGATTGATTCTATAAAGATCTCAAGCTTGGGAAAAATATTTGTGAATAGGTTTTGGAAAAGACAAAAGCTCGTTTACCAAACACTTGTTGGATAAGTGTTTACCGTGTGTCACTTATCTTCCTAATGAGCATTGCAAAGGCCTGTAATCTTACTCATTAAGAAGTATAACAAGGACCAAGAATCTTACCCGATAAATGATGGAGAAGACTCGTACCCAGTAAGTGTTCACCGCGTAAAAACGTTTACCAACAATTCATTTTGATGGCTGACAATGTTACCCGCTAAGATAAGTGATGGTACACAGCCCCTTAGAGTGGTTCAATAATTTTAAGAGCTTAAAAAGGTTTGGCGAAACTTAATGGCATGTGTTGATCTACATAAAAATGTGTGATGTTTAACAATGTATAGAAAGTAATAAATCAATCAATTATTGCACTCTATTTTCTAAAAAGATCGTTATGACAACACATTAATCTACCCATCGAAAACATTGCACATGAAAACGAACCATGAGGTTTGCAGCAACAACACACTAAAAATATTCGAAAACTTAAATTGATAAAATCAAAGAGAGTTTTAGAGAACCCAAAAGCTAACTAAGGTTTTCAAAATCCTCAAGCCCAATAAATTAGCCATTGGGCCGGCCCAGTTTCTAAACTTGTCGAACTAAGATTCAACCAACATTTTACACATTTGTG
>JAWVWS010000703.1:0-35631 GCA_033807775.1 Saussurea involucrata | reverse complement strand
CTCAAAAAATGGCGAGGATTGGATTTTGAGAGAGAATGGTAGAGGTAGGTGAAAGAGTAAATGAGGAAAATTCGGATTTAATGCTCTCTGCACCCCAAATGTGATTGTGATTGTGATAGTGACAGTGTCACTATCGCCATAAATGTACCGAGACTCTTTCCTAACCCGACGATTATGACACACCGATAGTGGCCCTGTCACTATCGCGGGCACTATCACCCATATCGTACCGAAAGTCCAAACTTGATTTTTCTCGACCGAATTCTCTTGACCCCTCTAACAATGGGAGAAATAACATTTTCCAAATCACAGTCATATTAACTTAGAACTACTAAAATCATTAATGTCAACTCTTCTTACCGAAATTCCGGGTGTTACAAATTAAAGTTGAAAGTTAGAAAACACAATTATTATAATCAAGTGTTGGTGTACATTTAGCAACATATAGAGGTGTTTCTTTATCAAATTGCTTAGATTTAAGCTAAAGAAGTAAAAATATATAGAATATATACATAGATAGATGTGAATGTAACGAACATTATATTGAAGCATCCAATACACTTTCACCTTCACAATGGTTTGAACGATGGTTATAAATAGTTCTTAATGGTCTCGTTATGGTGTCAAGACTTGGCTTTGTCGTCATGTTAAGCCTTGTGGCTTCCCTATAGGTCTTGGCTCGCATTGTAATGTGTTATGGCATGTTACGACTCGTTATGATGCGTTATTTTGTAAGGTGTGAGGTTTTTTAATATATAACTTGAGGTATAAATGATAATCATGTACATGACGTAAGACTTAGGTAAACATAAAAGGGAAACTTAAAAACTAAAATCTCAAATAGGTAAATACTTCCACTATTTCCCTTACACAAAGAATCGAACATGAATTCTTTAAAAATTGAAGAAAGTAGTGAGTAGAGATTCAGGAGATTTAGTGGGTGTTTGGTATGGCTTATTTAAAATAACTTTTTTTTTTGTAAAAGTACTTATAAACTTATGTGGTGTCAAACTGGAGTTTTATAAAAAGTGTTTGGATTAATTTATGGTGATATCAAAACGTAATAAGTTGAAAAGTTAATTTTTAGGGGGTGTTTGGGATTCCTTATACATAGGAATGGCAACGGGCCGGTTTCGAGACGGTTTTTAGGGTCCCCGTCCCCGAAATCGATAAGCATCCCCGTCCCCGTAACTGTACCGATCCCCGTCGGGGATCTTGTTGGGGATCCCCATCGAGTCCCCGTGGTTTCCCCGATCCCTGTTGGGGAACCCGTTAAGAAAATAAATGCACCGTTACCCGTTGGTTCGAACCGAACCCGACCCGTACCCGTACCCAAACAAAAAAAACACATATTTCTCAAACATAAAAAACACAATTTTCTCTAACACAAGTTCATTCGACCAAATACATATAATCCAACAAACATCACGAATAAAATGTCTTAAATTGCAATCTAAAATAAACAAAAGTTTAGACATAATCTGTTGGCCCCAAGTATGACTTTGTAAAAGTATTGAAAATATCACAAGTGAGAAGGACGTCAGAGAATAGGACGCCAAAGATCAAGCTGAAGACTTAGCAAAAGAACAAACAGAAGACCATCAGAGATGACGATCTCTGGCAGAAGACCTCTGATAAGTCCATCAGAGAACAAACTCTCCAGAAGACCTTCAGAGCTCTGGCAGATGATCTCTTGTGAATGAAGACCTATGTGAAGCCGAAGTCTCGTAGAAATCTCTAAGTGATAGACAAGTGTCCGCACTTTCCACGTCATCCCTAAAAGGACGAAGACATGATTTCCACGTGTCATCACAGGGTTTGATAGTACATTGTCTATTGCTTTATTAGGCTATAAATAGAACGTTAGTGGAACACACATATGGTCGAGAATTGTAAGCTTTTGTAAGAATCGTTACTAGAATTGTGAGAGCACTAACACTGCACAATCCCATTCCACTTCTAGTACGATCAGTAGCCTGAGAGATTTCATAATACACACATAAGAAAGTGTTCTTGGTGTTATTCATATATCAATATACGAGCAGTTTGTTATTCAATATTGTTATCTAATACTGGTCATTATAATTGTTAGGACTAAAAGTCCTATAAAATAGAAAGTGATATAAAGAAAAGAATTTTTTTTCTTTATTTGTTTGTAAAAGCCTTTTTATGTTTATTGGGCTTATTAGAGTAATAGGCTTGGGCCTTGGTTGTAATAGGTCCAAGTATTTAAAGTGTGTTTAAAGAGGTCATTAGGTAAGACTTAGAGAAAGATTAGTCGTACGTTTAATTGTTGAGACATAGAGTGTTGTTCATCATTCCAATATTGTAACACTCTCTAATCATTCTATAAGATTTATTGTTTTCAATTCATTGTTACTTGTTAAACTGGGATCTACAATATTGTTATTCTCTCATGCTTTATGCTTCACACAATCACTCATAACACAAAGAGTTTTATTATACTGCCGCTATCTTTGATCTTTCTGTTTGTATGAGACGAGGTGAATCTGGGAACCTACAATTGGTATCAGAACAGATTGATTTGCTTAAATCAAATCGATCCAATCTAACCAGGTTGATTAACTCTTGTTGATTGTGCTTTGTTTTCAAGCTTTATAGTATACCCTGTTTTCTGTTTAAAGCCTGAAACTCCTTGTTAAAATCTTTTGATACGTGTTTAAGCATTCCAGTAACTTTGGAAATCATTTCTACATGGATACCCCGATGAAGCCTATCTCCCTGGACACCATCTCGGTTGACCCATCTCCTACTAATTCGGATAACTCCTCGTGTAAAGCTTTTCTAGGTGTGTCCCTTGACACAGATGACAAGCCTTTGTTTTCACCAAATAAAGGTAAAGCGGCTCAATCCGAATCAGTTTAAAGGAATCGTTTCCCTGATTTCAACAATCCTTTTGCGGATGATTCCTTTAACTGTTCCTCATCCGACTCAGACTGTCCAAATCCACTTGACTCTACTCATCGATTTTCCGAGTTCATGAATTCCTCAGCTTGTCAAGATGATGATATTTCTAAGATCGACTTTGCTCCAAAGCTTGCAAGTCATCTTCAATTTTTGGACAAAATGCCCACACCGGTTAATTTTCAAAGAGGGGAGTGTTCCACTTCTGCCCCAAAAAACGTTTCTCAACCAAAATCGTCAAAATCTAAGTCAAAAAGACGGTCAAAGAAACGCTCAAAAACCGGAAATTCTCACAAAAGACAATCTTATTACTCTAGTTCTTCTGACAGTGAGCTTAATGATTCTTCAGATAATCATGTTTTTAGAAGAGTAAAAATGGTTTGGAGAAAGAAATTAACTACAGTAGACTGTAATGGAAACAAGTCTCGTAATTCTTCTGTAGTTGATACAAAGTCATTTATTTCCAAAACTGGTTCACCTGCTCATGTTTACCCTATAGCTAAACTGATCAGTTTAAACCGAGCAAATATATGTTGCCCTTATTGTGAAAAGAGTGACTTCGTACATCCAAGGTATGTGAAAAACTGGTATGGTACCTATAGCATTCCCATTCCCCGTTTTACAGTTAAGGCATCTAACCACCAAGGATCCATCAAAGCATGGATACCAAAATCTTTATGATCTGTTTTGCAGGGATGTCATGTGCGAGATAATTCAGAATATTCCGTTCTCATGACTGCATTCAAAGGTTATGCTATTTTTAGGGGGAGTATAAGGTATTTGTCACATACATGTTTTTTTGTAAATCAAAGAACCGTGGTAATTCATCCTGAAAAACTTACTTGTGTTTGTTTTTCTCCGATTTTAAATTCCAGAATTGCCATGTGTTATATTTTCTTGATTTAGTTATTTACATGTCTCACATATTTTGTTGATTTTTCGATGGAAATACACTCGCTTGAATTCCAATTTTGTTCTCATAGTACGTCCATTCTTACTAACGATTCACTTCTTATCTGATATAATAATTGTGACTTGTTCTTCACAATTAAACTTTCTGATCAATTGTTTCATTTGTTGCAAACATTGTGCTCAATGAGTCATTATAGTTCGCGCTTGACTTTGTTCTTTGATATTCCTTATCATTTTTTAAATGAGTTTTGATCATCTCAGATTAGGACTCGTTCTTCAATGCTTTGACTTCTAAACACTTCAGTTTAGAACTCGTACTTCAATGTTTACCAAACTGTTTTAATTGAAAAAAAGGAGGGTGTGAAAGGAGTGATAGGATTTATTTCGTTTCTATGGTCTATCCAGAACCGGAAGGACCTACCCAAGAAACACATCCTCTATAGACATTAGTGAGGGGTCTAGATGCATCGACGAGTTTGGAGAGAAAAGAAAAATGGTGAGGCTGTAACAGGACTTAAAAGAATTATTGGTCATTACCAAACCGAGTCAGTTATCCGGGTAACCACATAATCTATTCATTCTCGTTCTTTGGAGATGAATATTGAAACAGACATGGACCCAGTGTCGATAACTCGTGTCACCCCACCCAGCCCCTCAAGCATCTCATAAAAGATGTTTGTTTCATAAATGCGCGGAAAACTAGCACATAATCTATCTATTCCCCACTCGAAGGTCTTAG
The DNA here is from genome assembly GCA_033807775.1 of Saussurea involucrata. Lineage (NCBI taxonomy): Eukaryota > Viridiplantae > Streptophyta > Magnoliopsida > Asterales > Asteraceae > Saussurea > Saussurea involucrata. The sequence goes on along the minus strand of JAWVWS010000703.1, from coordinate 31,055 downwards.
ATATTGAAAAAGGAAGACATCAGCTCTGGTCTCCGAACTTCATTTCCTAATCACTGAGTCTATTGAATTTTAACTTGAGTCCCAAGTTAAATCAATTTTTGAGCCAAATCGATATAATTTATTTCTTTCACACATGCATGAGTCTTTGTGATTCCCATTGCATATCTTCGTGATATTGTCGGAACAGTTTGAGAAGTGTTTTTTAAATTTTTACTTCAGTGATAACTGGAAGTCCTATCAGAGATACCCCGATGCCAGCTCTGAACATAGGCCACACAATTATCTTAATTGTTGTGATAACAGTTACTATTGTGTTTCTGTGTTAGATATTTACCCCATTCTGGTTACTAAACGTTTTATCTGATATTTGCTACTCATCAGTGTTGTCTTTGAAGTTACATGATGCTCAGGATGCTCCTAATCATCATGAGGGGGAGAACTGATACAGATTCAAAGACACAGATCATCATCATGAGGGGAGAAACGTTATAAAAGTTCAAAGACCCATATTATCATGTTGAGGGGGAGTAAGCAAAAGTTAAGGGGGAGTAACTATTATGATCTGTGCAGAAAAGATTACAAGTACATGGTTCTTCTCATCCCTTATCAAGAAGTGTTCGCTACAAGTTGATTCCTCCTTCGAGCATATTGGTTCAACAAGTTCTGAAGTTTTTCAAAGCCAATTCAACTCGTGGCTCAACTCGTGATACTATGAAGATCAAGAGCATAATTCAAGGGGGAGTGTGAAAGACATGAAGTCAAGCAACGCCAACATCTGTCAAAGATTCAAGAGGAAGAGAATATCAAGACCTGAAGATTCCAAGATCATATTTTTTTCTTTATATAAATTTAGGGGGAGATTGTTAGGACTAAAAGTCCTATAAAATAGAAAGTGATATAAAGAAAATAATTGTTTTTTTTATTTGTTTGTAAATGCCTTTTTATGCTTATTGGGCTTATTAGAGTAATGGGCTTGGGCCTTGGTTGTAATAGGTCCAAGTATTTAAAGTGTGTTTAGAGAGGTCATTAGGTAAGACTTGGAGAAAGATTAGCCGTACGTTTAACTGTTGAGAGAGAGAGTGTTGTTCATCATTCCAATCTTGTAACACTCTCTAATCATTCTATAAGATTTATTGTTTTCAATTCATTGTTACTTGTTAAACTGGGATCTACAATATTGTTATTCTCTCATGCTTTATGCTACACACAATCACTCATAACACAAAGAGTTTTATTATGCTTCCGCTATCTTTGATCTTTCTATTTGTATGAGACGAGGTGAATCTGGGAACCTACAATTGGTATCAGAACATATTGATTTGCTTAAATCAAATCGATCCAATCTAACCAGGTTGATTCACTCTTGTTGATTGTGCTTTGTTTTCAAGCTTTATAGTATACCATGTTTTCTGTTTAAAGCCTGAAACGCCTTGTTAAAAGCTTTTGATACGTGTTTAAGCATTCCAGTAAGTTTGGAAATCATTTCTACATCGTTCACTGTTCCATTGCTTTACTGTTCATCTACTTTCTGTTCAAAACTCTTTCAAAATCTTCATACTCTGTTTTTCTTAAAATGGCGAACAACAACATAAATGCTATTTATACGGCTGATTCTTTAACCAAACCTCCTAATCTTCTGAGGGATGAATACCCTCAATGGAAGATCAGGATGGTTAACTTCTTCGATGGCATGGATAGAGATCTTATGCGATCTGTCAGTAATGGACCATTCCGACCCATGGTATTGGTTCATCGTGTTCCTGCTACAAAAACTACTGATTCCTGCTCACTTCGAAGTTAAAACCACTAGTTTTATTGAAAAAGAAAAGCTTAAAATGGAAAATGGAAAATGACCTTAAGGCAATTAGACTATTGATTATGGCCATTCCAAATGATATTTTCCAAGAATTAGACTCTTGTGTTACTGCTAAGGAAATCTGGGATCAACTTCTGAACCAACTCGAAGGGGTATTAAAACCCAAAAGAACAGAAGGACCCAATGTATTAATGAATACAATGATTTCAAAGCACTTCCTGAGGAAACTTTACAACAGACCTATAACAGATTCAACATTCTGATAAACAAATGTAAGAAATGTGGGGTTGTAAGGTCGAAGGAAGATAACAATGTCTTGTTCTTAAAAAGTATGAACGATGAATGGTTAAATCTGTCTTTGTCTCTACAAGCCAACCAGGACCTGGATACATGGTCTCTTACTGATGTATATGGAACTCTTGTTGCACAAGAGAAGGATGTTGTCAAGCAAAAAGGCAAATCCACTATTGCAGGTCCATTGGCATTGATCTCTGACTCAAAAACACCCTCAGAAGGGAAATCTAACAGTGACAATGCTGCCAGAGACAAGAAGAAGGAGAAAGCCATGAAGAAGAAGGGAAAGAAAAGCCTCATAGTAGAAAGTGATGATGAGGAAAGTGTGTCAGAAGATAATGATGATGCTGACATTAATGCTTTTGCCCAATCTCTTGCCCTGGTCACTCAACAGTTCAACAAGAGATTTGGCAAGAAAGTGTTCGATAGAAGAGGAAAGTTTGAGAGAGAAGAGAAGGATGAGAAGAGAGTGTATGAGCATAGAACTGCACCTCACCACCAGAACAACAACAGAGTTGCACCATAGCAGAGACCACAACAATATCAACAGAGATACAACCCACCAGCTCCACAGAAGCAAGCAGATGCTGCCCAACCCATCAATTAGAATGATGGAAGATGTTTTAGATGTGGCAAACCAGGTCATTTCTCTGCCAACTTCAAAGGTAGACTGGTAAAAGACCGGACTACTACAAGTACAAATATAAGTACAACTTCAGAGAAAGAAGTTACGTGGCAGAGATGGATAATTGGATCTCTGATGATGAACCAGAGCAGGCCAACTCATGCGGGATGGCTGTTGAAGAAGAAAGCTCAGAGGAGATGTTTGAAGAGATAGCTGAGGAAATGCCAGAGAAGCCAACAGAGATTGATGCTTCTTTAATGTCTTGTGCATTTTATGTGACAGACTCGACTGACAGAGCGCTGGAGATTTCCAAACCCAGTGCCAAGGTATGTTCATTCTTTGAATCCAAATCTGACTCTAAATTGGAAATGAATGTGTCCAAGCTTGCTGAGGAATTTCAAAACCTTAAACAAAAACTGTCTGAGGAAAAAGAACTGAGAAAACTAGCTCAGAAAGATCTGTCCTTCTACAAGAGAGAGAAAAGTCTCTTAGAAATGGAGAAGGAAGAAATTTCTAAAGTTAGAAGTTATACAAAAACAAAAGGAAACCTCATTTTCAGAGAAATGCAAAGAATATGAGGAGGTTTTGAGATTAAAGGTTGAAGAGGTAAAGAAATCAGAATATGAAAGGCTTAACTCTGTTGCTCTTAAGAATTATTTCCAAAAGTCATGATCCCAAGGAGATATTCAACTTTAACTCTTTCAAGGAGCAGAAGCCTGCTACTTCTGTGGTTGATCCCTCTGATGTCAAAACTCAGAGTGATCTTAACCCTGAAGCACCAGTCTTCTTCCCTACCTCTGAAGATATAAGAACTTCATTTGAAGAAGATCTACAAAGAGTTCTGGAAGAAAACTCCATTTCTGATGCTTTAAAACCTAAACTCAAAAAATTCAAAAACTGTACCATCAAAGAGTTGAACTCCTCTAACTCCTCCAAAGCAAACATTTTTCAGAAACCTACAGAGACTCACACCTCTGACAAAGCCACCAGAGACTTTTTAGACTCTGACTCTGACTCTGAGGTGGATGAGCAGATTTTTTGTGCACCAAAGTCTATCTTGCACAAACCTAAACAGGCATTTGTTGGGTATGGAATTTTGAACAATGTCATACCTGCTTCAAAAAAACAATCCAGAATCCCACCATGCCCAGTTTTAAAAATATGGGTATCAGAATCCTGTCTTCTGAGGAGATAGAAGAGAAGAGAAAAGAGAAAGCCAAGAATGCTTCTGTGAACCAAACCTCTGTGCCTTATGTTTACAAACCTATATGGTTCACTCCAGAACAGAAGGGAAAATGGAAAGTTAATGACTCACCTATTTCTAATTCTGCAGTGAATCAAAAAGGAAAATCTTTTTGGTCCAATGAATCACATCCAGAGAGGAATGCCAGTTTCAGGAAAACCAATCTAGATAGGAAGTTTCTAAAAACATCTGATTCTAGAAATTTTTACTCTCAAAAGGCATGTAATCCCAAGACGATGAATGGAAACAGCAATTTGCATCAATCATTCCCATTTTCTGTCAATTGCAATTGTATTAAGCTTCTATTAAAGATGCAAAATCATCTTAATGGTCCTCACTGCATTCTGAATTGGTCACCAGAAAGGAAAAATCCTAAGACCAACTCTCAGAACACGCAGAGAAAATCCTGTGGCACACCATCAAAGAATGGAAAGCCGGCAGGTAAAACAACAAACACCCCCAAACCTAACAAGAAAGGACCCATTATGAAATGGGTACCTAAGAGAAACTAATATGTCTTGCAGAAGCCACATGTGCATATCTGGTACTTAGACTCAGGGTGTTCCAGGCACATGACAGGCAATAAAGAGCTACTGACCTCATTCAAAGATAAAATGGGAGGTGCAATAACTTTTGGAGAAGATGGACAGGGACAGATTAGAGGATATGGTGTTTTGACCAATGGAGGTATTTCTGTATCTAAAGTTCCTTATGTTGAAGGATTAAATCATAATTTGCTTAGCATAAGTCAACTGTGTGATCATGGTTTTGATGTAAATTTTAAGAAGAAATATTGTTCTTTGTTAGTTTCAGAATCTGGTCAAGAGCTTCTCAGAGCTGATAGAAAAGGCAATCTTTATAAAATGAATTTAAATCCAAATCAAAAATCTAATACATAAAAACTCTGTTTAGCTTCTTTGAATAAAGAAGATGCCTGGCTCTGGCATAAAAGATTTGCTCACTTGAACTTTTCAAATCTTGACAAGCTTGTGAAACTTAACCTAGTCAAAGGTCTGCCTTCTCTTAAATTTGACAAAGACCATCTTTGTTCTTCCTGTGAATTGGGTAAGCTGAAAAGAGCTTCACACAGAACAAAGAGTGATCACAACTGTCCAAGACCTTTGCATATGCTTCATGTGGATCTTTGTGGTCCAATCTCTGTGTAAAGTCTATCTGGCAGAAAGTATATACTGGTTCTTATAGATGAATATTCTAGATATACTTGGGTTGAGTTCATCAGAGTAAAATCTGATGTTCCAGAAATACTGAGAAATCCGTTGAAGAGAATTCAGGTGCTGTTAGGTCTAAAGATTCAAAAGCTGAGAAGTGATAATAGGAATGCGTTCAAGAATGCCAAAAATTGATTCCTACCTTACAGAGGAAGGGATCTCCCAGAACTTATCTGCTGCTAGAACTCCTCAACAAAATGGTGTTGTTGAGAGAAAGAACAGAACTCTGGTGGAAGCTGCCAGAACCATGTTAGCAGGATATGATCTTCCCATCAACTTCTGGGCAGAAGCAGTCTCAACAGCATGTTTTACCTAAAACAGGGGTGTCACTGTAAAGAGATTTAAGAAGACTGCTTATGAGCTGATCAACAATAGAAGACCAAATGTAAAATTCTTTCATATTTTTGGTTGCAAGTGCTACATCTTGAATGACAGAGATCAATTGGGAAAGTTTGATAGAAAGGCTGATGAAGGAAAATTCATTGGATATTCCCTAACTTTAAAAGCCTACAGAGTCTACAACTTAAGAGCAAGAGTCATTCAAGAAAGCATCAATGTATCCTTTGATGAAAGATCATCAAGTGTCTCTGAAAGCCAATCATCAGAGAGGATACATACAACAGAAGAGCCTAGTACCTCCAAAGTAAGAGAAGAAAATATCAATATGATATTTAATGATTTCTTTGATGATGAAGATTCCTCTGAAGTCATCACCAGAGGAAATCAAGTTCAGAGCTCTGAAGGACAGAATCTATCAGGTACGTCTCTGTCAGGTCCTTCAAATACTTCACCATTTACTTCTCTGTCCACATGTCAAGTTTAGAGAGAAGATGAGAGACTTCAATTAGAGGAAAGGGAGCCTGAATAAGAACCATCATCACCCCCGCTAACCAATGTTGGAAGAAATTCCATATACGAAAGCTCACCTTCTCAGAGCCCTGTTGGTACTTCACAGAGCAATGAAGCCACTCTCCAGAGCAGTGTGCCTTAGAGCCCTGGTGCTAACCTATAGAGCTCTGAAGCTGACAATCATCTTTTCCCTTCAGAAGCACGTACACCACCTCTTGTCCATGCTCCCATGACTAGATGGACAAAGGATCACCCCCATCATCAGATCAATTGTGCTTCTGAAGATGGTGTTAAGACAAGGTCAACTACAGCAAATGAAGCCTTCTTTGTGAACTTTTTGAGCATGATTGAGACAAAGAAGATTACTGAAGCCCTGGAAGACCCAAAACGGATTGAAGCCATGCAAGAGGAGCTTCTTGAATTTGAGAGAAACAAAGTTTGGTGCTTGGTTCCACTTCCAAAAGACAAAGTGGCTATTGGAACCAAGTAGGGTTTCAGGAATAAGAAAGATGAAGATGGAGAAATCATCAGAAACAAAGCAAGGCTGGTTGCAAAGGGAAATTGCCAAGAATAGGACATTGATTATGATGAGACCTTTGCACCAGTGGCTAGGCTAGAAGCAATCAGAATCTTCCTATCCTATGCTACTCATAAAGGTTTCAAGGTCTATCAAATGGATGTAACATCTGCCTTTCTGAATGGCAAATTACATGAAGAAGTTTATGTCCAGCAACCTCCAAGCTTTGAAAGCTCAGAGTTTCCAGATCATATGTACAAGCTAGACAAAGCTCTGTATGGCCTTAAACAAGCTCCCAGAGCCTGGTATGAAACTCTGTCTAATTTTCTGTTGGTGAACCACTTTGAAAAAGGTACTATGGATACTACCTTATTCTTTAGGAGATACAAAAATGATATACTTCTGGTACAGATATATGTTGATGACATTATCTTTGGGTCTACTAATGAAAAGTACTGTGATAGGTTTTCTGAGTTGATGAAAAGTGAATTCAAAATGAGCATGATGGGAGAACTTTCTTCCTTCCTTGGTTTACATGTAAAACAATCCATCAGAGGCACCTTTTTAAGCCAATCTAAGTATGTCTCTGATATTTTGAAAAAGTATAAGCTCAACAACTCACATCCTATGAAAACTTCTATTGCCACTGGAGTTAAACTTGACCATGATCCAGAGGGTCAATCTGTGGATGTCAAGAACTACAGAGGCATGATAGGGTCACTTATGTACTTAACTGCTAGCAGACCTGATATAATGTTTGTAATTTGTCTTTGTGCCAGATTCTAAGCTAATCCTAAGGAATCCCAATTGTTTGCTGTCAAACGAATTTTCAAATATCTCAAAGGGACTCAATTCATGGGTCTTTGGTATCCTCTTAACTCTGGCTTTGAGCTTGTAGCATATACAGATTCAGATTATGGAGGATGCAGGAATGACATAAAGAGTACTTATGGTAGGTGTCAATTACTAGGAGATAAGCTGGTGAGTTGGATATCCAAGAAGCAGAACTGTGTGTCAACTTCTACAGTAGAAGCAGAAAATGTTGCTGCTGCTAGTTGTTGTTCACAACTCATATGGATGAAAAGACAGGTCAGAGACTATGGACTGGAGTACAACAAAGTTCCAATTCTCTGTGATTCCAAGAGTGCCATAGCAATTACAGCAAATCCAGTTCAGCACTCCAAGACAAAGCATATTGATATAAGGTACCACTTTATCAAGGATCATGTTGAAAAAGGCACTATTGAAATGTACTTTGTTTCAACTGACTTCCAACTTGCTGATCTGTTTACAAAAGCCCTTGATGAAAGGAGATTCAACTTTTTAATCAGCAAGATGGGCATGCTAAACATGTCTTCCTAATTTCTGTTTAAAACTTCAGAGCCTCTGACATCCATCTCAGAGCTCTGATAAGAGAAACTAGGTAGTACATGTCAACAGAGCCTTTGTTGCTTGTCTCAGAGCTCTGTCTGTTTTTTTCTGTACAATTATTTCATTTCTGTCCACATCCCTTAAAAGATGTTTTTCATAAGTTATACATATCAAGGGGGAGTTACAAAAGTTAAATCTGTGAAAAAGCTCATTTGTTTAGGGGGAGTTTAAAGGAATTTAAGCATTGTTTAAGGGGGAGCAAGTCAAAATTTTCAAATCCTCGTGGCTTGGCTTGGCAATCAAAAGAACAACTTTTTGGAGAAAGAGAAAACCTATTCTGATGAAAACATCTTTGATAATGTCTCTGAACTTATACTCAGAATCAGCTCTATGAGATTTCACCAGAGCTTCTGACATAATCATCAGAACTCTATTACTCCTCTGAGAAACTTCTGTCGTATTAGTTCTCTGATTATTTTCCTCATAAGATATAGGATTTGCAAATGATTTTAGGGTAAAGGTGAAACATCTTGAGAATCTGGGTTACTTGAACGAATGTCAGAGATCACTCAACAGAGGCAAGGATGTGCAAAGAGTTCCAACAGAACTTTTCCATTTCTTGATGCCTTGTACACTTTCTCTGATATTGGTCATCAGAAGTGCGGGTTTATTTCTGAGCCGCAACTACATGTCACCCACCAATCTTTAACCGTGACGGTTCCATATCAGAAAAGTTGTCAGATCCAATATACACGTGGCATTTTGTGATTGGGCAACTGACCATTAGCTGTTCCCACGTTCCACTGTAGAAAACGTTCCACTATCTGACACTCAAGTGCCTACAGTGCCTACAATGCTTATCCCTGAGAATTCCTCGAGTATAAATACCCATTTGAAAACCCCTTTCACTCTTTATGCTCTCTTAACCTTTAAATATTTGCAAATTCCCTCTCCTATTCAAATCCAAAAATCCTTTGTTCATCAAGTTCTTGAACCTGCAACAATGGCACACGAAAACTCTGCAGAATTGAGCAGAATAACCCCGTTCGACCAAATCATAATCCAACCCTATGTTTTCAACGATAACAACTACAGGTTTTCCATCAACACAGACCTGTATGAACCCATATACCACATCATACTTGAGTTCTTTCGTCGTTCTGAACTTTTTCTTGCCCTAATCAAAGCCGACGAGAACATGCCACAACTTTACGTCCAACAATGGTGGACCACTTGCCAGTATATCGAAGAAAGAAAGAGAATCATTGGCAAAGTCGATGCTGGACCAAATGCAGGAGCAGGGACTATTCGCATACGTCCCAAAACCATAAGAAGTCTGTTCGAGCTTAAAACCCCACAGGAACTAGGAATCCCAACTTATGAAAAAGCACATGAGCAACCCATACTCTTAGAATTCATCAGATTTCTAGGGTACAACGAAGACCTGGTCAAACTCAGTGTCTTCAAAAGAAGCAGATTCCCACCCCTATGGAACTTTATGTTCTTAGCCTTAAACAGGACCCTCACCTGCAAAACTGGTAGCCAAGACTAAACAAGCACAGAGATCATGACAATTATGTATGGTCTCTACTTCCAGAGAAACTTTGACTATGCCACCATTCTCTACAAAGAACTTCTGGCCGCTGTAACCACAAAGACCAGTGCTCTCGCCAGAGGCAAGCGAGTGGGAGAAGACAAGAATCTGAAAACCATCAAGTTTTCCAGATTAATCAGCCTCGCCATCAGAGAGGCATTTGATACTCTTGAGCTCACGCAACAAGGCGCTCCAACTCCAGTCTGGACGATGTCATCCTTCAGACCCACAATTTTTGGTACATATCCCTCTACTCGCAGAATCCCATAACTATGCTTGATCTGATCCATCCAGATCATCTAGCCATCCAAAACTATAGGCACGTTGCCCAACCTCAAGAACCTGCGATGGGATCCCCAACGTATTTAGGTCCTGAGCCTTCAATAGAGTCTAGTGGAGAGGAACCAGAAGTAGAAGAAAGACCAGAGGAACGAATACCCACAGAGGGGTCTACCTCAGAGAGAGAGGAGATAGAAAAAGAAGATGAAGTTGATGACAGAGCATCCTCAGAGGAGGCTGTCGCAGAGGGAGAAGAAGATGCGGCAGAGGGAGGGGCAGAGAGATCGACCTCCTCTGACAGTAGTGAGCCAGAGCATGAGATCCTTGAGTTTTCTAACCCAATAGAAACTGAGAGTCTAGAGAGAATAGAAACAGATGTTTGAAAGAACACACATGTTTATTTTAGGACACCTTCTCCAACTCCCAGTGCAAGCACTCTATCTATCCATGGTGATCTAGACCATATGGACATTGAAACAGAGGTGCACACCTCGAACCCTAACCAGCTAAACCGATCAGAGGCAACTTTTCATGCCTCTAAGATGCACAAAACGGGGAAGCTATTTTTGGTAGTGATGTCCATTCGCCCCAGGACATCGACAGGACCCATACAAACGATGATGCCTCTGTGGCTCATCTTTCTATGGAGGAACAACTTAGGTCCCTGGGTAACTTTTGTTTTACCCGTAGAGATTGCCTTTCTCAGAGGCAATTTGAAAGCTTAGTATCACAGGGATTGGATTGCCTAGATCGCAATGTCAATTCCCATGTTTACTTCAATTTCTTAAATTCTGAGGATGAGAGATCTAAAGAAACCAGAACACCTCGAGATGTATCTCCTCAGAGAGAACATCAAGGACAGGGTGGAAGTCCTTCCAGAGACAACATCGAATCAGCTTTGAAAAAAGGCGCCTCTGAACTCGAGGCTCAATTGGAAACATGTGTTGTATCCAATGTTCCCATCTCTGAGCTCGCCACAAAAACAAAGTTCAAAGGTTTTTGTGATGAGATTAGAACCTCTTTGAATGAGTATAAACTTCTCAATACAGGGTGGAGGAGCAGAGGAGAACTGAGAACATCTCTCTGCAAGATGAGCTAAAAAATGTCAAATCTCAGCTTGCAGAGACCTCCAAGAAATTTGTTGATTGGGAGAAGAAGAGTACAGAGGAGAACTAGAAGTTGAAAGAAGAGATCTCTGCTCTGAAGACACAACTGGGTGAAAATCACAAGGAAACTATCTCTAGAGCCACACCCTCTGTCAGAAGCTAACATCAGAGCTCTGACAGAGGTGATCAACAACTCTATCTCTGCTGCACTCAAAGATCTACCCTCATCCTTTGCTGCATAGACTGCTGATACACCAACTCCCATCGCTATTAATGTTCCCAGACCCAACGATTGACCAATGACTATAGGTCACATGGGTGACTTCAGAAGAGAGGTTCTGAGCCGTATGATGACAATATCCTCGAAATTTGTGGGTAAAGCCCAGGTCTCAGAGAAAAATATTAAAGAAATTCTGGACACCCACAAATTCAATTTTGAAGATCAAGTGGAGGAGGTCAGGTCTGCTGCTGCTGAACTCGAAGACGTCCTAAAAAAGGCAGCCAATACCTTCTGTGATATAATTGCTGAAACTGCTTCAAAGAAGAGGTCTGCAGGCGAATCCTCTATTGCCAGGGTCTCCAAAAGGCCAAGATTTGTTGGACCAGACTCCCCAAAAGCTACTGCTGAGCTCTCAGACTTTGACCATGATATTGGTGATGCAGAGGATTCTGCTCAACAAAAGGGGGAGAACCTTGAAGACACCCTCAACTACACCTTCAGAGACAAACAAATCAAAACCCCAACAGAAACCTCAACCTCAGCCGAACCACCAACAGAAACAATCATACTTGATACCCCTACACCATCCCCAACAAGGAATAAACCAGCGAGGAAAGACCCATCCTCTGCTGAAGAAATCTTAACCCAACTACCCAACACAACAACAACCTTAATAATTTGCGATCCTCGCCAGAATGAAATAGCAGAATCTCTGGAAATCTTAACAGAAGAACCTACAACAGAGATTCCAACAGAGGGAAACACCTCAGAGGGTCGCTCTGACAAAGGCAAAGAGAAGATCACAGAACAAACTACTGATGATCAACCACAACCACCACCATCCATCAAGCAGGATACTTCTCTACCAACACTTGAAGAGGTATATGCCTTCCTTTATGCAGAAAGAGACTTGATTCTAGTAAATGTTGTGCCCATCAACCCTTATCTAAATCCAAATAGGGTAGACAAGTTATTAGAGGATAGAAGCAGATTCATAAGGACAAAGACCAACGTCTCTGGTAGGATAAACACATCCTTTGTGTTTGAAAGAATACTAAGGATAGACCTGAAGTCCTTTGCCTACAACAGAGTCACTTATCACGTCTACACGGTCGAACTCAGCGATGAGACGCAAGAAACCTTCAACGAGAATGATCTCGTTCTGCTCAATCCCTATGACCTTCTTACTCTGCATGCCTACTGCCTAAACTTCTCAGATAGATTCAAAGCTGTCGGCATTGCACGCACTGAAGTCTTGCTAGCCATGGAAGAGCACGTGAACCTCATAACACAAATCGACTTCCAACATGGAATCGATTTCGAAATGGAGAAATTGAGCATTGGACCTCCAGATGAGAGTCTTGTGGGATTTGAAAACTACCCTACATGATCTCTTTCAACCAATCCAGAAGCATTTATTTGCCGACAGAAAGGTGTTAAGAAAGCCATCAGATTTGCAGAAGCCCACAAGTACTCCTCACAATCTCTGAAGTATCTGCGTAAGATCGTACAAGATAGGCCTCCAAGCTCTAAGTGCCCACAAGAAGTCATTGATAGTTTTGTAAGACATCTTACTCTTACTCTAGAATTCAGGCATTTAATTATGCGTTTTGACAGAATTCTTAGAGGAAACTATTATGACTAGTTTTACTATCTTTCTCTGCTTTGTAATGTAATCATATTCTGAAAGTAGTAAAAGGTTTTTACAGATGATGACTTTCTCCTCTTTGTCTTCATTTTTCTTAATCTCTGTAAACATAGCATAGTTTGAATTTTCAATACTTAGGGGGAGATTGTTAGCCCCAAGTAAGACTTTGTAAAAGTATTGAAAATATCACAAGTCAGAAGGACGTCAGACAATAGTACGCCAGAGATCAAGCTGAAGACTTAGCAGAAGAACAAATAGAAGACCATCAGAGATCGTCAGAGCTCTGGCAGAAGACCTCTGATAAGTCCATCAGAGAACAAACTCTCCAGAAGACCTTCAGAGCTGATCTTTGGTGAATGAAGACCTCTGTGAAGCCGAAGTCTCGTAGAAATCTCTAAGTGATAGACAAGTGTCCGCACTTTCCACGTCATCCCTAAAAGGACGAAGACATGCTTTCCACGTGCCATCACAGGGTTTGATAGTACATTGTCTATTGCTTTATTAGGCTATAAATAGAACGATAGTGGAACACACAAATGGTCGAGAATTGTAAGCTTTTGTAAGAATCGTTACTAGAATTGTAAGAGCACTAACACTGCACAATCCCATTCCACTTCTAGTACGATCAGTACCCTGAGAGATTTCAGAATACACACACAAGAAAGTGTTCTTGGTGTTATTCATATATCAATATACGAGCAGTTTGTGATTCAATATTGTTATCTAATATTGTTCATTATATTGTTATTCTCTCATGCTTTATGCTACACACAATCACTCATAACACAAACAGTTTTATTATGCTTCCGCTATCTTTGATCTTTCTGTTTGTATGAGACGAGGTGAATCTAGGAACCTACATAATTCATAACATCACAATTCATGATAGACAAATAAAGTAGATTATCGACTCGAAAATCGAAACTCCCCAAACGAACAAACTCGTCAACCCAAGCTTGATTTTTCCTTAGCTTCCAATAGAAATTGTGTATATATATAAAATATATTTAAATATATGTATTATATCGGGTCGGACCGGGCTGGTGAGGATGGTCCCTGTCCCCGCCCCCGTTAAAATCCCCGATAACATCCCCGATCCCTGCCCCGTCCCCGTTAAGAGGTCCCCGAACCCAACCCGAAACGTTCGGTTTTCAGTTTTCACCGTCGGTTTCGGGTTTTTTTTTTGCCACCCATACTTATACATGTAAAATGACCAAAGAGTTGATAAGTTTTTTCAAATAAGTTAATAAGTTAGAATGAAGTGACTTATCAAAAACTTCTTATTACCGGTGTCAAACCGGTATAAGCATTTATTTTGTTTTTCCAAACATTAGAAACTCTTTATTACCGATACCACACCGGAATAAGTTAATAAGCACTTTAATTAAGCAATCCCGAACACCCCCTTAATCCCGATTTTACACTAGTGATATAATTTTTTTTAAGCTCTATACATTTGATATCAATGTTTTTTTTTAGTTTTGCAACTTTATATGAGTTTGATTTGTTCTACCGTATGATTAAAAACACTAACAAACACAAGTGTGGGTGTGTGTATGTATGTATTATGTATATATATGTCGGCTTAGGGCACACTTTGAAAAACTGTGGATTCGTCGTAATTTGTAAGACTTAAAGTTTGGTCTCGCCGCCACGTCACAGCTCAGGTCATTTAGAACCTTGGTTTAAACCCATATCCCTAGGAGGAGATCGATCAAAAATCATTTGTGCTTATTTGAAACTTTCTTGCAAATGATGTCTTTAGCATGAGTTTGATATATTAATCATATATTGGAGATTACAATAAGTTTATAGTAATTAACCACGTTTGATATACGATAAACCTCTTTGAATCTCGTCGATTTAATATCTCTATTCTTAATCCTTTATATTCCATATATTTTTGTATGTTTATAGATTACTAGAAGTCTACTCGTGCAATGCAATGCAACGCGATATATCTCAATTTTAATGTTTTAATTTATTTTAATGTGTGGTTTTGAGAAAACGGTCATGTTTTTTTATAAATTTGTTTAAAGAATGGCGTTTTTAAGGAGTTTATGATTTGAGAATTTGAAAGTGATTAGAGATAAGGATTAATTAATGAGAGTCCAGGATTTAAGGATTTGAAGATTGTTGGAGATAAGTATTAATCAAGTAATTAGCATTAAAATCGAAACATAAAGCTTCATTAGATGTTTTTAAATTTTTTTAAGTAATTAGCATTAAATAGCGGTACATGAAGCTTTAGGAGTAATATCAAAATAAAACAACTAACTCATTTGCTTTTTAAGATCAATTTTTGCAATTAGTTCGACTCAATAAAACAACTAACTCATTTGCTTTTTAAGAATTAATTCTTTTTAACAATTGGGACATCTTCAGTCCAACAATAAAAACGTCCAAAACATGAAAATTAAAATATTTTCATCTTTAACTCGTTAAAATATTAAAACGAATAGACGTCCTCAAATTTGACCAAAAAAATTGACCTCTTTAAATCAAATATTATTAATATTAAGTTTATATACACACATATATATATATATATATATATATATATACTAGCAGTGTACCCGCGCAATGCGGCGGGAGCGGTGAATGTAAACGATTCTAAAGCTTTTGTGATTTTATTGAGAACACTGCTAGTGTTTTAGTGTTTTACAAAAATATTTATATATCGCTCTCGAAGTCCCTTCAAATCGGTATTGTTTCATCAACAAAGGGCTCAGGTAACTTAACGGGTTATAATCGTCTCTCCAATGCTCGATATTTCTCAATATGCTTTCAATATTCATCAAGTGTTGTAACCCCAATACACTGTCACATTAGATACATCAACCTGACTTTAGAAAGTTGCAGTAAATACTTAATGTGAATATCAATTTCTAACGTTTAATTGTATCTATTTTACAAGTGTAGACAAAGATACACAAGTTTTCCATGTGTATAAATTCACACGTCTCTTCTCACAATCTAAATTAATGAGCTCTGTATTCATATCAGGAAGAACCAAAATAGGAAACCAGGATAATGATAGTACCTTAAGAACAAGATCATAGCACAATTTTCCTTATGCTAAAAGCAATCCTCTTGCGAGTTCAGGCATGATTAAAAAAAAGACCAAGAAAAATATGATGTTACATTGTTCAAAGTCTACTTGAGGTTACGAACACAGGCGGACCCTATGAAGGCGCTAGTAGGGTCACCTGCGCTAGTAGGGTCACCTTCAACAATTCATTGGAATTGGAGAATCCATTCCTCCATCATCGAGAATCACTTGAACACTTGCACTTCTTGCAGCCTGTAATCGTAAAACATTCAATAACAGTATGAGAAATACTAAATTTTCCCTCATAAGAAGACTTTCATGTCATCTCCTGAATCCCTCAAGCTAGCTGAGAATCATAGAAACAATATCATGATATGTGGTTTATGGAAGAAATGTGAAACAAGTTGATGTGTAGTTTAGATTTCCCCACCAGTTCTTGGTTTGGATTCAATATCATCTTTTACACACCCAAATTTAACATATGTTTATTTACAAACATCAAACCGATTTAGATGACAATCCTACCCATTTTCTTGAATTTATTGTCTAATCACCTTTTTTAACATTCTACGAGATTTGATAACTACTTTTACCAAAATTAAGCGTCACAATTCATTTCTTATCCTGAAGGCCAAGAAAAAGAAAAAAAGTGCACAGTACCACGCATGGAATAGAAAATAATATATCATCAAATCAAGTAATTTAAATGAATCTCTTCCTGAAAAATACACATGGAACAAGTGACTTAATCAAAGGTGTTGGACCACATATATTCATCCAACAGTTGCATTAAACAAGTACTTTGCGAGAATACCTACATTTTCAGAATTTGCATGACTTCCTTCACTTGAACCTTCACTTCCACTTTTAGCACTGCAAAACCAATATCAATAAAGCTTGTCAATCGCAAAGTGACTTAACCAAAGTGTCTGACCTCATGCAGTCTGTCAATTCAGGTGAATATGTAGCATTGTTGCTTCCTGCAATTGACAGAAAAACGCGATGCAGCGCGGGTAAATCACAATTCCGAAACATTAGTTTAGCCTGAATCATGTTTCTTTATCACTTTCATTTTTATTTCATGAGCTTGTGTGGTTAATTTGCAAGTCATCTAATATATGAAGTTGAAGGTTAATACGGTGTATTAACCTCCGATATTTTTGAACTCTTCCTTGTATACATGAATCAACAGATCGATAGCACCCTGATCAAGAATCATTAAAACTTAAAACTAGGAACTTTGTCCCACAAAAGCTGCAATGATTGTGATATTCCACGAACATTAATCGCACTTCACAGTTTATAGTCGTTACAGATTTTTTTGTGATGTTGTAGCTAAAAAGAAAGCATCCAAACCTCATAAATGTCCAAGGTGGGCATACAAGGAAGAAAGTCGTTTCCAGCGAAAAAACAGATGAATATGAAATCATCAACCAGTCGTTCAATATCAGATTCAAAGTTCTCGGGCAGATTCATCATCTTGAAATCGAGGTTCAAATATTCTCTCAGTATCCAAACATGAAGAAACTGCATTAATGACAAACAATAAAATAGAAGCTACAACAGAGCAAATTGCAAAAACATTAATTACATTCAACACCATGCATACCTGGTAAGACTTCTTCAACAAAGGCTTCTTCTTATGAATTTCTTCAAGATTGTTCATCGTTTCAACGGGATCTTTCAAACCTTGGTGGTTCAGATCTTTAACAAAAACATTATGACAATACAAGAACTTAATTTAGATTTACAAATGATATATACAAGAAAAAACCAGAAAGAAGGATCTTATAGGAATTAAAAATGTAACCTCGTCTTGAAGTCGAAGAATAGAAAAATGAACTTCATGAGTGGCAAGAGGCAGAATAATGAGGTCTGTATCCTGCAATGATGCATATAGTTATAAATGAATTTAACTGTGTACATCTCTTTATGCAAGTGTATGTAGATAGAAAAAGATCATAGCTATCCAACCTTACAAAGCAATTCCACATTTGAGTTTAGAACTTAGAAAAGGAAGTGAAGTGAAAAAACACAAAACAAAAAACTCACTATAACAAATTGATGCCTAGAATGTGTAAGGGTATTAATAGAATATTTTACAGAACTTGGGTATATAAAGACTCTTTTGGATTTTTAACAAGTTTTTAGGACACTTTTAAAATAAAGTGTGGTATTAGCTATTTTATAGGACACTTTTCGATTTGTAGGACATTTTTGTTTATATGACACATTTTCAAGTTGTGTCATATAAAATAGAAAATACGAGACTTTATTTTAAAAAAACATTAAAAACTTGCTGAAACGTCTAAAAACATTATATAAGTAGCACTTTATTCTGGATGTTTTTTGGTTTTGTCTTATAAACATAAGTCATATAAATCTTTTATTACGATGCTTAGACATTTTAGACTACCTATAAAGCCAATTTTGTTGTGGTGGGTACCAAAAGATTTATGTCAAATAGTCAGAAAAGAAACTTGGGCATTTATGTCTGATATGATTGAAAAAGCATCTGGTTAGAATTTTTGAACTCAAAATTATGTCAACATTTTTTGGAAGTTTCAAAAATAATAAATGAACCAATTCAAAAGACGATGAGAATTTGCAAAACATGATTCCACGGTCCAACAAAATATAAAACTGTGAAACATGATCACTGAGAAGTATGAAGCTGGGATTATTTACCAGACCATACAAGACATGGCTTGTATTGGGGTCGTACTCTGGACAAGTACGTTGACACCGTATGAATGACATGATTTTATGTTCTCCCTCACCAGGAACATTTGCATCAGAAAGGATTACCTATATATACAATCAGCATTAATTAGGGAAAAATATGAGCATGGGTTGATTAGAATTTGTTAATGTAACCAATTTCTGAATTATATATGACCATATAAGCATGATTAATTAACCTTTAACCGTTTCCATGTAGGATGGTTTGAGATACGCAGACGAATGTATGTTTGGAGTTGTTTAGATAACTCGGACATGAACTCGGTCCCTGGACAGATTACATTCGAATCAGAAACTTCTGTTTCCTGTATTGACAGAAGATCTCTACCTTCAAGCTCATATTGTCTTCTCAATCTATCCTCTTCCTTTCCCTATATATATAAAACACATTAGACATAACATTAGTTTTTAAAATGAATAAGGGCAGTGGCTTAATGTAGAAACAGTAATGAGCTGGAGTTCAAGATCAGCAGTTAGATTCTGGCCAATCTTGAAACCAAATAGGTTGTGGTTAAAGAGTAATGTTTCCACTACAAATATATGTAGTATAGATATATATGTTAACTAATTCTTGGAGGTTAGTCTTTGTGACCCCGTTACTCCAGATTAAGCATGCTCTCTTTGTTAAAAGAATAAAATGTAAAACAAGCAATGCATCTAAGAAGGAAGTTAATGGTATGTGAGTAAAAACGTGTTTAGGAAAACAAACAAGCTGATTGAACCATCCAGGACCGAAAAAACAACAGTAAGACTAACAAATGCAACCCATAAATTAAATTACTCATTTCATAACATCAGAAGTGACTCAAATAGAAAATTGATGAAAACTTTCCAAACTACTTACCAAATCACGTCTGAAACACTTTTACTACTTAGCTACAAAATCAATATCGAATTGGAGAGCTGTTCAAAAAAATCGAAATGGAGAAGTCAACGGACTTTGCATACCTCGTATGAAAGCAATGGAGAAATCAATGGAGAAATCCAAATCACGTTTGAAACACGTTTGCTATTTAGCTGCAAAATCAAAATTGAAATGGAAATCAATAGGTTTCATACCAGAAATTAAAATTGAAAGGGAAATTGGTATATGTGAACCCAAACCCAAATCAAAACTGTGAACCCAAAAAAAATCAAATTCAAAATCAAAATCAAAATCAAAATCAAAATCAAAATCAAAATGTAAGGGTTAGGGTTTTTACCTAAAATCAAAATTGAAGAGAAGGAGATCAGTTTGTTGAAGCTTGGTGAGATTTTTTGAAAATTTCTCCGAATCCATGCTCTTCATTTATATGCAAGATGAAGAAAGCCCTCGATGGCAAAAAAAAGCACTGAAGGTATGGTTGCAACCGTGAAGCAGGTTGTACCTAGGTATGGTTGCAATCGTGAAGCAGATAGTCGGTATGGTTGCAGTAAGAGGGGCGTTTGTGTGTGAGGAGAGGCAAAGAAGTACTAAGGTATGGTAGAAAGTTTCACTGTTCACTTTCCTCGTGTGAAGCTTCCCAAGCAATTGTGTATGCAGAGTGGCGGTATGGCTGTACTGAGGAAGTGAACCATAGGTATGGGTTGCAGTGTGTGGCCCAGATTAAAAAACATTTGCATAAGAGACTTGTAAGTTATGCATGTAGAGGTGCACTTAAGAGTTTTTCAAATTGCATGCTTTAAATAGAAGTACATTGTGCTTTAAAATTTGTCTTTAAGACATTTGATGTAAATGCTTATATATGTAGTATAGATATAGATATAGAGAGGAAAGTTCAAATAAAAACTCATTTTCAATTGTGAACATGAGGACGGATCTTGGTCCTTTAATCTATATTGATCCAACAACTCATATTAAATAGAGTTTTTAATTGAAATTATTAATTAAGGTGATTATGGGTAAAAAGGGAAGATAATTAAAACCCACGCCTACCATGTTTGACTTTTTATTTTCTTTTTTAATTAAATTTTTTTACCCCCCTTAAAGTTTAAAATAAATTAACTTAAAAATTACTAACATTTTAATCAAACAAATTACATCAAAAAAACGAGAATTTCGTGCTCTTCGATATGACATCCATCTCGATATAGTTTTTTTTGTTGTTTTAACCGTTTTTACGTGGAATGTCATATACATGTTATATTCGGTATGAATATTTATGTATGTTCAAGTGCGTACAACATCTCGACACCATAAGTCCGTAACTCGACATCACCTTCTACAACACTTTCTTCAGCGTCCTAAGGTATCGTGTTCTTCATTACCATAACCCAACACCTATCGAGATGAATCGGGAACCTATCGAGTTTCGATTGTGAACCGATGAACAAAAGAGAGTGCGTCACGTCTCCACACCTTCACGAGTCACTCATGTATTATTCTTCATGAATAATGTATCATTCAGTATGAATAATACATCATTCAGGGTGAATAATGTGTTATTCAGGGTCATTCATATATTATTCAACATGAATAATGTGTTATTCAGGGTGAATAATGTGTTATTCAGGGTGAATAATGTGTTATTCAGGGTGAATAATGTGTTATTCAGGATGAATAATACACGATTCATGTTTAATAATACATGAATAAGGAATTCGTGTATTATTCATCCTGAATAACACATTATTCACCCTGAATAACACATTATTCACCATGAATAGTGAATGAACGTTCCTCTTTGTTATTCATACTGAATATGCACACAAGGAAACATGCATACATATTCATACCTTCACGTAGTCTTTTGATGTTATGATGGATGTCATATCGAAGAGAAACGTTTTAATCGTTTTTACGTGAAATGCTATGTATGTGTTATATTCGGTATGAATATGTATGCACGTTTCCTGGTGTGCATATTCAGTATGAATAACAAAGAGGAACGTTCATTCACTATTCAGGGTGAATAATGTGTTATTCAGGGTGAATAATGTGTTATTCATGGTGAATAATGTGTTATTCAGGATGAATAATACACGATTCATGTTTAATAATACATGGATCAGGAATTCGTGTATTATTCATCCTGAATAACACATTATTCACCCTGAATAGTGAATGAACGTTCCTCTTTGTTATTCATACTGAATATGCACACCAGAAAACGTGCATACATATTCATACCAAATATAACACATACATAGCATTTCACGTAAAAACGGTTAAAATGAAGAAAAAACTATATCGAGATGGATGTCATATCGAAGAGCACGAAATTCTCGTTTTTTTGATGTAATTTGTTTGATTAAAATATTAGTAATTTTTAAGATAAATTATTTTAAACTTTAAGGGGGTAAAAGATTTTTAATTAAAAAAGAAAATAAAAAGTCAAACATGGTAGGCGTTGATTCAAATTTCCAGATTTGCCCCTAATCACTTCTCAATTGGTTTAATTAAGTTTTAACCATTGATTAGTTTTCCAAATCTTGATCAATGGTTGTGACTTGTCCTCATGTTCACAATTGAAAATGAGTTTTCATTTGAACCCACCCCTATATATATATATATTGATTGATTGAAATTTTTAACATATTCAGATGTTTGTTATTATTATAATATTGTCTATACTATTGACGCATCTGAGTCTAACCGTTTTTGGTTAAATCTCGGCCGTTTAAACTAACCCAACTTTTAATCCCGACTCTTTAAACTCATTTTATATAACTGTCCCACTCCTTTAGCCCATTCAACCGCCTCACGTCCTTATTTCTCTCGCACCAACGCTCCCACCACTCTCTCCGACTTCAACCTCCGTTCAGTTTCAACTCCCCACGTATCCCCTGAATTTTCTCCTCTCTCCGTGTTTTCCCCTTACCCCCAACATTAAAACCCAAGCATCCTGACAACTTTCTTCAAATTCTTCTGACACAAGAAGTCCTCAGCGTATGCCTCTTCCACTTTCCGATCAACATCATGCAAAACACATGCGTTACTCCCGATTTTTTCAGATTCTCGCCATTACAGCACGGAGTAAATTACCCCCATTCTTTCTCGGCGCCTGGTTGTAATACCCCATCCTCTAAAGTCACCAACTCATTAATAACAACCAGTAGGAAATACACAAATTGCAACTATTTATAAAGATGATGACGAAGATAATTTCAAGTTTCATTGTCGTCAAGCCACACAAAATCTCTCCTGCTTGTGATGCTCCTGTCGTTGTATGCCTTTCGTTCTCTCTCTCTAGAACTGTGAACTGTATGATTGATGATTCTATGTGTTTGATTCTGTTATTGATTCTGTAGTTTTATTATTCGGAATTGGTGAAATTCGAAGATCGTTCTATTTCTATTGTAATCCAGGATCTGATTGCATGGAAAACCACAAGGATGAGGTAGGTTTTTGTTCACTGTGCTATGATTTCTGCCATTTTTGATGAACTTTGTTGAGTTTTAAATTTCGGATTTTACTAATTGTGATGTATTTGTAATGATTTCTCCTTTTTTTTAACTTTTGAAATGATTTTTTCAGATTCCTCGCCATTACAGTGTGGAGTAAATTACCCCCATTCTTTCCCGGCGCCAGGTTGTAATACCCCCTCCTCTAAAGTTACCAACTCATTTCCTCCAGATGACGATTAGGGTTTTGTTCAAAGCTTTATCATCCTCTCTCGATTAGTGTTATCGATAATCTCTCCTATCCCGATCTCTATTCAATTGTTTATTGCTCCTTCCCTATATTCCTCGTCGTATTTTGTATCTTCGATTCAGAAGTAGAAACATCTGGCATCAAGTCTAAACAGAAGCATCAATTGACTCCATTGATGAATTTAAACTATTGTGGCAACAACTTTTGACATAATGGTAAATATCTTGATTACTTCACTTTCGTTTTTATAAGATGGTATCTGATTCCACACACTTCTGGTAGTGTAAATGTGTAATTATATTACATTTAGGAGGTTTCTATCTTTTTGGTTGTCTAATATGTTCTAACTGGTTCTTTTGTGAAAAATGGGGAGATAGAATAACGGTTTACACCAAATTTCATGCCATTTTAATGAAATAAATGGTGCAAACGATTGGAAATGTCCTTTAATCTTTTGATTTATAAAACCCATATCTTTTTATGCACAAAAGTGATCAAAATGTTTATATTTTTTGCGTTGTTATTCACAGCTGATGACACCCGAAAGGTGAAAAGGAGGTTGTGGTTTTTGAGTGTAGATTGTGTAATTGATGCATGTTGCTTCAATGTTTAAAGTATTGTTTTCTACCAGAAAAGTATGAAGGTTTGTGAATATTGTTTCTTCATTTTTTACAAACTTCCTTGATAATTTATTAATAACAATTTAGGTATGTTTTGCTAATGGGTCAGTTGTTTTGTGTATTAGGGGGGCTAAAGCTATGGGAAAGTTCATTGATAAGGTTAAGGGGCCATTTACCAAAATGCTTACCCGGGTAAGCACTTACCAAGTCACATTACTTTACCGAATGAATATAGTAAGGACCAAAAATCTTACCCGGTAATAGCGAGGCAAGGACCAAGAGTCTTATAAAGTATCAAAGTATTTTATGGAATTCAATTAATCAAAGCTTGAATATACAGGAGGCTATATAGCCAATATACAACAATGGAAAGTAGCAATCACAGGCCCTATCTAAGGAGCTAAAGGAGGAACAATATATTGACTAATAATAACCATTAAAGGCATTAAATGAGATAATTCAAATGGTTTGACCAATTGTGCTATTGGTCGTAATACGCCCCCGCGAGTTGGAGGATCCATCAGATACTCCAATCTTGGAGCGAAGACGGACGAAGGAGCTGAGACTGAGAGGCTTTGTTAGTGCGTCCGCAAGTTGATCTGCTTAGTTGATATGAAGAACTTTTAACGAACCGTCCGCTACCTTTTCACGTACAAAATGGTAATCCAAGGCAACATGTTTCATTCGAGAATGATATACTGGATTGGCGCAGGCGTACGTGGGACCCGTATTATCACAGAATAGCGTAGGAGAAGACGAGTGTGTGACACCAAGATCTGTAAGTAAATGTTGGAAGCCGCAGCATTAGCTAAGGCTTTGTACTCCGCCTCTGTGGAAGACCGGGAGACTGATTTCTGACGTGCCGATTGCTATGAGAAAATGTTTGAGCCTAGATAAAGGATATAAGCAGTGGTTGAGCGACCACTAGTTGAGACCCCTCCCCAATCCGAATCTGAGAATGCTTTGAGATCAAGGGAGGATCCACGCTTAAGATATAGGCCATGATGAATTGTGCCTTTTAGATAATGAAGAACCCGTTTTAATGCCTGCCAGTGAAGTTGAGACGGGGAGTGCATGAACTGGGAAAGGCGATTCACATCAAAAGAGACATCTGGTCTCGTGAAAGCCAAATATTGCTAAAAGCCCACTAACTTCCGGTAAGGTGTAGGATCAACACTTGGGGACCCGTCCATGCGAGTGAGGACAGTTGAAGAGTTGAGAGGAGTAGCAACCCCTTTTGCACCATCCATATTGAACTGGGTTAGAACATCTTGAATATGTCGATGTTGGGAGAGGAAAAGACCGTGTTGAGTAGGAATTACTTCAATACCAAGGAAGTGATGGAGGGGACCTAAGTCTTTGATGGAGAACCGCTTGGCTAAAGAATGAGTGAATTGGTTTAGAAAGTCGGTATTGTTACCTACTAGTACAATGTCATCAACATAGACCATAAAGAAACACAAAATGTTGGCATGATTGTAGATGAATATAGAGGCATTAGCCCTTGACTTCCTAAAACCACAAGTATGAAGAAAGGATGTGAGTTCCATGTACCATGCTCTCGGTGCTTGTTTAAGGCCATAGAGAGACTTTTTAAGTTTGCATATGTGGTTTGGGAATTGGGGATGAAGGAATCCGGGTGGTTGAGTCATGAAGACTTCTTCATGTAGAGTTCCATGAAGAAAGGCATTGTTCACGTCAAGTTGTCGTAAGGGCCAACTTTGAGAGAGAGCAATAGAAAGAATGACTCGAATAGTGACCGGTTTTGTTACGGGACTGAATGTGTCGAAATAATCCTTCCCATATTGTTGGAGGAATCCCTTGGCCACTAAACGAGCTTGGTATTTTGAAATAGTACCATCGGGATTCCTTTTGACCCGGAATACCCATTTGCATCCAATTGGGTTGTGAGAAGCTCTTGGGACTAATTCCCAAGTGTCGTTTTGCGTAAGGGCATTGAACTCTTGATCCATGGCATGTCGCCACTTGGGATCTTTGAGAGCTTGAGTGTGAGTGTTGGGTTCAATAATGGAAGGAATGGGATGAACGGTGGTGGAGTTGATGAAAGAGGAATTGAAGTATATTGGGTTTTTATTTCTGGTTCGTTGTGGCTGAGGGGAGGCGGGTGGAGGAATGGAATTATCATCGTGAGAGGTGGAGACAGTTGGGGTGGGAGTTGAAGCAGGAGTGAATGGATGAGTTTGTGGTGTAGATGGTGAGGGACGTGAAGTAGAAGGCTGTGTAGGGTCAGAAGAGACATCTGACAGTGGTGAAGTGGGTTGAGAAGTTGGGGTTGGAGAATGGGATGGTGATGCTGGATGTGGTAGTTGTTGTGGCAGGACAGGAGGTGTAGGGGTCACATGAGATGAGGATATGGTTGATGAATCTGTTGGTGATGAGGTCGGTGCATGAGTGGTTAGTGGGGTTTTGAAGAAATCATGGGCAGTGGGCAAGGTGAGGGAGGAGGAAGAATGGGAAGGAAAGTGAGATTCGATAAACTGAACATGACGAGAGTGATATAAGCGACGAGTGGTAGGGTCATAACATTTGTAAGCGGATTTTGAGGTGGAGTAACCGAGGAAAATACATGGGGTTGAATGCGGTTGTAGCTTGGAGTTGTTGTAAGGCCTTAGCCATGGATAGCAAAGACAACCAAAGGGTTTGAGTTTAGTGTAGTTTGGTGTTTGGTGATGGAGACATTGAAATGGACTTTGGTTGTTGAGGATGGGTGTGGGAAGTCTGTTTATAAGATAGACGGCGGTTTGGAAGGCATGAGACCAAAAGGTGAGTGGCAATTTGGCATAATGAAGGAGAGCAACTCCCGTCTCAACCACATGCCGATTTCGTCGTTCGCGACATCGTTCTGTTTGAAAACGCCACTTTTTGGCATTATTTTCGGTTCTCAAACCACTGAGATTGGCTTGTATTCAAGTAAAAAGGCGTGTATTTTACGGGTTATCACGCAGGTTATATAAAAGGCGGCATTCTTCGGAAAAAGAAGCGAAAAAGAGCCCAAAATGAGTCGAAACGAAGCCTAACGGGAGCCCAAAAGCCAAGCCCAAGACCCGCGAACGAACCAGGACCCGACCCGCGAACCAGATCCGACCCAGGAAGACTTCTGCATAGCGCGCGACTTCCCACGCGACTTGCAAGTCGCGTGGAAGGTCGCGTATCCCTCTGTTTGTCGAAAATCAGTTTTATAAGTCGGGATTTAGGTCACTTTTTCGGTATCCAACATACGGCAGACGATTGGGAGCAGTTCGGGGGCGATTTTCAGAGCCACGTGACACCGTTTGGAGCGAAGATCGAGAATCAATCGAAGAAACGTTCAAGACGCGAAGGAGAATTCAGCACGGGAAAAGGGAGTTCATCAATTCATCTTACACTGTTACCACGATCACGTTTACCATGTTTCTTTACACTTTCGTCTCTTTTCCTTTTGTGTTTGAATCCCCCAACATCATGAACTAACTTTAAGATGTTGGGGGTTGGATTGAATTAGGATTGAACATATGATGGATGACGAATGATTTTTATCAGTTTTCCGATTTAATGAATGCATGTGATTTTGTTCTTAATGCCTTTGTGAGCGTAGCTAACTTGCAATTGTTTTATTATTGTCAATTATGTTCGAGAGAATCAATTGAGATCTAGAATTAGGAATTACATGTCTAAAGTAAGAAAGGATAGAGATATACCGAGTAAACTTTAGTCTCATAATAACCTACGCTTAATGTGTTTTGAACTATATAAGGTGAGATCGAGAGGTTAATCTTGTATTTGTTTTCGAAATAAACTTCATGGTAGCTTGAGAAAGCATCATGTTGTTACAAATATAACTGTTGTTACTTGAGAGAGAGCAATGGTTAGATCAAGGTTGAGTAGTCATTAACGGAATTAACTGGTATTTGTCATTAGTCTGATATTAATATGTGAAACCTAAGGATATCCAACCCTCAACTGTTCTCCATCTGAATTCCAAAGCTGCTTACTAGTTGGCCGGTGTTTGTTGATATTAATTTCTACAATTAATTAGTTCTAAAACCAATCCTCCAATTTCAACAGTCCAGTTAATAGTTCTTATAGTAATTGTGATATTTAGTTCCTAGTTCTCGTGGATTCGATACTCGTACTTCCGTACACTATTACTTGACTTCGACCCGTACACTTGCGGTGAGATTTAGGGGGGTGTAAACCCGCCTATCAAGTTTTTGGCGCCGTTGCCGGGGAACTAGTTGCAGCTAATAGCACTACCATCTATACGCGCTATTAGATTGGGCATTTTATTTTCTTGTCATTTTATTTCATTCACTTTCAGTTTCTGGATTATTGACTTTGTTTTCTTCTTTTCAGGTGCTACTTGGTTTATGCCAAGGAAAACCCGAGGGAAAGAACTCGAGCCTGTCGAACCAGATATCGAAAGAACCGCCCGTCGTCTCCGAAAAGAAGCAAAAGCGAAAAGAAATCTGAAATTCGAAATGTCAGACGACGAGAGACCACCTCGCCACAATAATCCACCACCACCACCTCCGGAAAGGGTGCCTATGCGGTCATTTGCCAATCCGAACGTGGCAACCGCACGGATAGGCATCCAACCGCCCGCCACCGCAGCAAACTACTTCGAGCTCAAACCGAGTACCATTGTCATGGTACAACAGAATCAATATGGAGGAGCGCCGACTGAAGATCCTCATGCACACCTCCGTGCATTCGAGAGGATCTGTAACACATTCAAGATCAATGGCATGAACGAGGATGCCATCAAGCTGAGGTTATTCGGGTTCTCTCTCAAAGGCCGAGCCGAGACATGGACCGAGAGCATCCAACCAGACTCGATCACCACTTGGGCGCAACTGAAGGCAGCCTTCCTTCAGAAATTCTTTCCACCGGGAAGAACCGCGCAGCTGATGGCGGAGATCACCCATTTTTCTCAATGGGATCAAGAAACACTTAATGAGGCGTGGGAACGTTACAAGGACATGATCAAGAAGTGTCCTCATCATGGGTGATAACTCTATTTTTAGAGTTATTATTTCCATTTATTTTCCACTTTATTTTGTCAATTTTAGCCATTTCACTTCTAAAAACCCCCATTCTTGGTATGATTTACGAAAACGAGCAAAAGGAGTGAACCATGGTCTTTAATAAATTATTTGGGGAAGTTTTGGGTGTTTTCACGATTTTTCATCCGCAGTGACGTATACAGTGCCCACTCCGGTTCCCCACTCTTCGAGCAGAACAAAAAGAAAAGAGAAAGAAACTTTTAGTTGGAATCTAATTTTCTGGAGGAGGAAGGTTCATTTGGCAGAGAAATGGCTGGAGAAGTACAAGGTAGTTCTCATTGAAGATAGCATCAAGTACACCCCTTTGTACTTGCAAAAGTTGACTTCTAAAAGACCATTGGGTAATAAGAGCTATACATGGAGGATTAAAGCATTACCCTATGGGCTGATTTCAGCATTGCCCTGCAGTCCTTACACCTTGGAAAACCCTTTTTGTGTAAAGACCAACACCTCCTCCTTAGTATAAAAAGGGGTGTTGGGTCTCATTTATTACAATCGATCCATCTTGCAATTTATCTAGTATTTCTTTAAGTTGTAAGCTTTCATTTACTGCAGTAACTTAGCATTTAATTTCAGTAATTTATTTTCTGTTGTAGTTCGAAATACACAGTGCAGGGACGACTTCTCGTTCCCCACTGTGAGCAGTTAATGCAAATCACTTTCAGTTTTATTATGTGCAATTCTTCATCTTTTGTTTTCTTTACTTCGGAAATGTTAGGCTAAACGTCCTTTGGGATGTAGGAAGGAGAAGTACCTGGATTTTATCAAAAATGCTTGAGTAATCTTTATACTTAGAATATTTGTTGTTTTGGTCTTTCATTCTCGATATTTACCCAAGGATGCGAACAAGCCGATCACTTGCAAGGATCTAAAGTCTAGTTCTTAACTTAGAAATAAGTAGAACGCAGTGACACGAGCTTGAATGATGCTAGGGGATTCGAAAGAATTCTTTTGACACTTACGAAAGTGAGGTCGGCACAGTGAGCTAATCTCTGCCCACTGGAGTAGTAGGCAAGCTAATTTGTGTATTAAAAACACTTAGAGTATTTGTCCATACACATTCCATCGAGGCCTGAAAAGGTCCATTTAGAGATTACCATTGACGAAACAACAAGTACTAAGAGTATGGGATTTTTATCTAACGGTGTGAGTATTTTGTAACCGGGCTTTTCTAGCGAAAATGTCCACCACGAATACGAGGATCACTCTAAGGACCGAGTATTTGAGATAAAATTTAGGGAAAATCCAACCTACATTCCTCCTTTTAAACATTTAGTAAATCATTTCAAGTAGCTATTTTACCAAACCAAACCAAAGTATTATTTTCCTCTCTAGTTGAAACTTGTAAAAGGAGCTCATGAGAACCGTATTGTCTTGATTGTCCAGTCTCTGTGGATTCGATTCTGGTATTTTACCAACTATTACTTGCTGTGACGATCATAGTAGACAGTGTACACTTGCACTTCCCGCTGTGGACAGTTTGCAACCCACTGCGATTAAAACACACATTTCGCACGTACCAAGTTTTTGGCGCCGTTGCCGGGGACTGGCGTGATTTTAAATCTCAAGACATTAAGTTTTTGTTCGAGCCCGAGTAACTCGTTTTTCTAAGCTGTTCGTATTGTATGCCACGGCGACAACACGAACCTTTGTTACCAATAGATCTCGAATTAGAAAAAACGTTGCGAAAAACACGAAGAAGCAAGAAAACAAATCGACAACCCCCTGTGATCCCCACTGTAAACATGGCTGCAATACCGCCACCTGTAGTGGAGACCACAATCACGATTGCCGATAGCAAAGATCGAAAAATACGGGACTATGCTACTTCCGGAGTTAGTGATTTAGGCTCCGGGATTCGAAGACCCGTTCTTGAAACAACGCACTTTGAACTCAAACCAGTGATGTTTCAAATGATCCAAGCCATGGGTCAATTTGGAGGATCACCATCTGAGGATCCGCACGCGCACTTAAAATCTTTTTTAGAAATGACCGATTCCTTTAAATTGCAAGGTGTTACTGAGGAGGCGTTAAGACTTAGGCTTTTCACTTTTTCATTAAGGGATAGAGTGAAGTCTTGGCTGAACGCACATGCACCTCACTCGATAACCACTTGGCAAGAGCTTGCCGATAAATGTTTGCAAAAATACTTTCCTCCAACAAGGAATGTAAGGTTTCGAAATGATATAATTTTGTTTAGGCAAGAGGAAGATG